>JACWST010000266.1:0-49821 GCA_014850475.1 Cryphonectria naterciae
AGATATTAGAATTTATCAGATTTTAGAAAAGAAATCGAAAATATTTTATAATAATATAATAATTATAAAAAAATAAAGCAAAGAAATATAAGCTTTATAAATTATTATAATTTTTATTAATATTTATAATTATTTAGTAATTAATTAATCTAAATGTTATTATTAAGCTATTTTTTTATAAAAATCTTTAATTAAAATATAATATAATAATATTTTAATAATAATTTGCAGATCAAATAGATATATTTATTTTCTTTTTTATAAGGAAAATAATATAATAGAAAAATTCGCATATATATTCTTCTAAATAACTATTGCTAATTATAATATATTAAAAGAAATAATCTTTAATAAAAATAGAAAATTTAATTCGAAGTTTGAAATTTTGCTTATAAAATAATTTGGAATATAATATAAAAATTTATAATATTTTCTTTTGAAATAAATAGATAAATAGAAAAAATAAATTAAATAATTAAGCAATATCTCTAATATTAGATTAATTGATTATTATTTATATAATTTATTTATAATAGCGCAAATATAAATATAATCTAATAATTTATTGTAAAATATTGCTAGAAATAGATATAAAAGCAGCAGAAAAAAGGATTAAAAAAATCAGGAAAATTTAGAAAAAAACTTTAATCAGAATTATAATTTATCCAAAAACAAATAATATATTATATAAATATTAAAAAGATTAAAAAATTAATCCTATAGAAAGAAGATAAAATCTATTTAATCTTTTATATCTTATTATTAAAATTGATAATATTAAAAATTCTAATAAATAATACTATCAAAATAAAGAATAATAAATTAGAGTATAAAATAAAATGCATTATTAAATATGAAGGAAGAAATAATATATTAGAATATCTTATTAAATAGAAAAATTATTTATTAAGCGAAAATTTATAGAAATTAGCAGAAATATCGGAAATATTATGAAAAAATTAATCAAATATTAATAATAAGCAATAAATCTGAATAATAATACAATATCTCTAGAAATTATTATCGCATTATAATAATAAGAGAATTAAACTGGAATTTAAAAACTAAAAGAATTAGCTATATTTGCTAGTTTTTTAATTTAAGCTTTTTTAGCTAGAAAATTAGATTAATCTATAATATAATTTTCTATATCTATAGAATTCTAATTAAAACTTTTAAAAAGAAAATCTCTAGCTATTATAGCAGATTCTTTAGAAACTATATTCTATATAGCTTTAGCAATATAATAATGCTTTTTCTCTACTTTTTCTGCTTTTAAATGCTTTAAATTTTGAAGATTTATTAAGCTATAATAAATAATCTACATTATCTTTTCTCTCTATATTTTCTTTTAGATATAAATATAATTAATCCTAATATTAAAAATCTATTATTCCTTTTCCAAATTCTCTATTTCATTCTCTAATTTCTGATATTAGATAAATATATAAAAAAGATTTAGAGAATTTATAAGCTTAAGAATATCATATTTGGAATATTAATAATATATATATTTAATATAATAGGAGAAATCCTCTGGCAATATTTTGCAAAATAAAAAGCTTTGCATATTATAAGCAGAATAAGGAATTATAATAATAGCATTAGAAAGAATAATAAAATAAAGAGATTTCTTTTATTTTAATCTATTAGAATAAAGATTTGAAGAATAAGGTTTTTCGACTCTAGAAAGCATAATAAATTAGAAAAGCATAATAATATAAAAAAAGATAATAAGAAAACTTATAGGAGATTATTAGAGATAATAATTAATAAAAGAGAAATAATATTATAATCTATTTAATATATAGATTACGAAATATAGTATAGCATTAAGGCTATTTAAAATAGATCTAGCAGAGCAGCAGATTCAATATTTGCCTTCGGAAGGATATAAATTATAATTATGTAATCTAGGATTAGGATTATAAAGCTTATATAATCGATATAATCGATTATCGATTCCAGCGATTTATATTGAAGAATAGATATATAACCAATAATTATTACTATTAGTAAATAGATCTTATATATAGTTCTTCAGTTATCAATCTAAGTATCAGATTATATATATATTCTAATAGCTCCAAAGACAGTGAATATTTGTATTCAGATTTTAGTTATATTTCCGTATTCAAGGTCTATACTTCGATACTGCTCTTGTTAGCATAAACCCTTTGTATATTTAGAAATCCCCGGATTACTGCAATGCTCATTACATGTGCTGTATTTCGTGATCTATATATTGGATGGGTTATAACAATTATATATATTTATAAATTATATAATATTAAGCTTAATTTTGCTACAATTAATAATATAAGCTATATTTATTATATTTTTATTATAACTATTGTTTATTAAATTTATCGAGAAATTAATCGCTATAAATAAAACTATTATTATGATTTGCTTTATAAATTTAAATTTAAAATTTTACTATTAAAGAAAATCGTGTTTAATATTATAAAATATCTTATTAGTCAATTAGCTTAAATCATATTGATTATTTATATAAATATTTAAATATTCTAATATCTAAGGCAGATGAAGATTATCGAGAAAGCATATACAAGAAAGTAGTTTTACATTATAGTCTCCGATTATATTAACGCCGCCTCACAAACAAACCTTGCCTCTCGACCTTCCACTCAGCGAGGTACTCCCTAGCACTAACATAGTCGACCGCCATTTCCCAACTCTCGCGGTCGTCAGCGTCCCCGCTCTCAAACTCCAAGAGGAACCGCCAATTGCCCGCCACGTCGACAGAGCTAGCAAAGAGCATGGGCATGATTTCGGCGTACGCCATATTACGCTCGGCCCACAGGTCGTTCATATCGATCTGGGCCATCGCGCGCCGGTCGTCGAGGAGGTGGCCGCGCGGCACCAGCTGGACGAACAGGCGCTCGACGCGGGGCAGCCACCGGACGAGGGTGGTGCACACATGGCTCGCAAGCGGGAAGATAGCGACGTAGCTGAAGGCGCGGATGGTTGAAGGCACGAGGGGCTCGTTATTGGGGAACACTCCAGCGCCAAGCAGGGCACCCAGCACCGAGGGGGGGCGCTTATGAAAGTACTCGTATGTCTTGTAGACTGGCGTCGAGGAGCCCTCGTTGAGGAGCAGGCATGTCCAGGGGCGGAGTGTGAAGAGCTTGCAGGGGATGCGGGTGGTGGTGGTCGAGGAGGGCTGGGCTCTAGAGGCTTCAGGGACAGACGATGCAGGCTGTAGGGACGGCCCTGCTGTGTCGTTTCCTGTATCTTCTTGTACCCTCTCCTCTGATGGCGACCGCATCTCTGGGATCCTCCTCGGGCCATCATCCTCTTTAGATAGCGATAGGACGTGGTGGGACTGGTTGAAACCCCACTCATTGCCCAGGAATATCCTCCTCGCCAGCAGGGACGCCAACACGCGTGGGGAGGCGATGATGGTCAGGCGTGCGGGGGTGACAATATCAAAGACAAATGTCCAAAGCCAGTTGTAGTTCTCGTTAAAAGTCAAGTCACTCTCGTCGCCACGATCTCGTGGGAGGGGCCACGAGAGTTTTGGAGGGGCACTCGTGGTCCCGATGACAAATGTCAGGCTCCTCACATAGGACATCAGACCGTTTTCCCGGATGAAGAGCAGCAGGGGAATAGCTGGAGGGGAGTCCTTGAAGTGCTCTCTTTGCAGTAGGTCGAGACACTCCAAGTACCATACAGCACTGCGGAAGAGGAGGGGCAGCACAGTGGCGCGCCACTGCCTATTGACGAGAGAGACAGTCTTCAGGTTCCATAACCGTGGGTCCGACTCCTTCAGCATGTCTGCATGGGGTTGGTCGTGGAGGCGCAGGTCCGACGGCGCAGGCCTGTCCAGGAAGCTGAGGACATGGAATAGCAGCTCTGCCGGCAGACATCTGATCGTCGTAGCTGCCATCCTGTCAGGCGCATGGTCTCCAGGATTCTGCAGGGAGGAGTTCGGTGTTGTGCGTGACACCTGTATCTCTCTGCAGCTGGATGAAGTCAGGCGTTAGATTATTGATCCGATCCGTGAAGCTCAGCATGCTGCCGCTGCGAGTACAGCACTGACGTCACCCTTGAACTTGAGCCTATAAGCATACAACAGTACGAAGCAAAAGGCGGGGGTGGGGCTCTTCCACATCTCGGCCCACAGCAACCTTCTTTCTCACAGTCACAGAGGTCAACAGGGATGGTATGTTAGTATTCTTCAGAAGCCTCCAGCGCATAATTGGCAAGGAGCTCTATTATTCCTTCCACTATACGGAGACGATAATGACCACAACTGCGACCGGACGCTAAGTTGTTATATTGAAACGAACACTCAAATGCTTGCCCTAAAATGACCATTCTTTTCATCTCGAGGCGTCGTCCGCTTATATCTAAATCTGCTGGAGTGCAAGTAATATGCGCGATAGCGCATTTCTACTATCTGGCAGAAATTGCTCCATTATGGTCCAATCTGATCGGTCTTTGTATCGACGCCCAAGACCGTGTTGGAGCAGTCCATTTCTCCAGTTTGGATTCCAAGAAATGTTGGTCTGCATACCAATTTAGTCCAGTGGCATAGCTTTCCACCAGGGTCCAGGGCTGCATAGGTATCTCCTCGACGAAACTGCTTCGTCGATTTAGCCACTCTGATATAGCTGGGAGCTTATCTTGAGGGCAGGTAGGCTCCAGTCCAGAATTAGCACTCAACAGTATCGAATTAATGCAAAGGGGCTATGTCTTCGCGTTGGTCGGCTATAGGAGCAATCATACGAGCTCGTTGCCGCGCATATGGTGAAGCACTACTTGCTATGATAATATTTTGTGATCAAGTCCTTGCCTGGTCTTGTTCTAGAACCTTACCTGGAACGAGAAACAATTTGATCGCCTCTATGAATGGATCTCTGCTAATTACTTTCGGCAGCACGCTCTTCGGACCTGAAACTTTTATGAGTTCATTTCTAAACTCCTTTACACTCACCAAATCTGTATCAAGCGTCCACATAGGGCCAGAACTTCCATATTACTTCGAAAATATGCTGCACTGGTGATAGCTTCGTAATGCTTTATGCTTTATCTCCTGCAGAGAACACATATTACTGTTATCTAAACAAGCTATCCATGGCAGCTAAGAACTTATCTTGTAATCGATTTGGTCTTCGCTTTGACCACCGGGGTTGTTCATAGAATCCGCAGTTGCTTTTTGAGACTGCGCGTCTGCCCTGTCTGGTGCAGTGACTCGGTCTTTGAAAGCAACGATACCGATTGGAGTTATCTTCGTCATAGATGAGAAGCGGGATGGGCAGAACGGGCCTTTGATGAGAATGCGTAAAAATACACAATGGTCAAAGCATGAACACTCGGGACAGTTTGCAGGTAAGGAGAAAATGTTGAGTCAGGAAACGGGTTATAAGCGCAGTAAATTATCAAGCAGAACCCAACGTCCGATATATATCATTGTATAATCCAGGACTAGAATTAGGATTACTTGTACATTATGTTAATCCGAGAAATTAGTCGATTATAACAAAAAGTGAAGTAAGCTGAATATATGAGACTGTCTTCATTATTAGTATAACAATTGACAGGGTGTAGCAGACTATTTTAACAAATGGCAAAGTTTCGTGAAAATCATTACTCGGTTGAATTAAACCCGGTCCAAGACGAGGATGCTTTTAAAGTTACATTGCTGCAGCAGAGCAATGCAACGTGACGCTGTAGGGCCACCGCCGGCATTTCCAGTCCGGCGAGGGCACCTTGGCACCCACTGAAGCTCTATCTGTTACCCTTAGACAAAGCTCGGAAGAATCCCATATCATCAAGGCAAATGTAACGCTGTTGATGTCTCCACCCATTCAAGGTCATTTCACTAATATAGCTTGTATATTGCTCCGAGAATGAAAATAACACGCGCCCACGACATTAACCTACTCCAGTTTCCCGGCTTGGGTTCTCTATATCAGTATCACGGGTCTCAAATCCGACGTCCTCTCTTGCCCCCTCCACCTATTTTGTCACAGCAGGCCTTTGGTCCGATACGCAGCCATTGAGAGGTCCTTGCTTCTCAAAAGTTTCGCGATTAAGTTGTCAGCACGATGCTGTTCCTTCTCCTGGTAACATCGGCCGTTCTGGGTATGATGTCGCCGACCTTGGCTCTTCCATCAGCGACGCCGACATCGTCAGCGGACGCCCCAGCCTTCACTTACAACTCATCTTCCTTCCTACTTCATGGAGAGCCATACGTTATCATTGGAGGTCAGATGGACCCACAACGCATCCCTCCT
This sequence comes from Cryphonectria naterciae, assembly GCA_014850475.1. NCBI lineage: Eukaryota > Fungi > Ascomycota > Sordariomycetes > Diaporthales > Cryphonectriaceae > Cryphonectria > Cryphonectria naterciae. Next base: position 6,267 of record JACWST010000266.1, read on the forward strand.
CAATATTGGCAAGACAGATTGGCTAAGGCCAGAGCCATGGGTCTGAATACGATCTTTAGCTATGTATACTGGAACCTCCTTGAGCCCGAACAGGGACTGTGGAAGGACGATGAGGACTACAACGATATTGCGCACTATTTTCGGATCGCGCAGGAAGAAGGGCTCCACGTTGTGCTGCGGCCAGGGCCGTACATCTGCGGCGAACGGGAATGGGGAGGATTCCCGGCCTGGCTGAGTACAGTACCGGGTCTTATTGTGAGAAGTTTCAACGAGCCCTACTTGAACCTCTCGAAGACCTACCTAGAGCATCTTGGTACAATTTTGCGGCCGCTGCAAGTTACACAAGGGGGACCGTTGTTAATGGTCCAGGTGGAGAACGAGTTCGGCTCGTACAATGACTCCGACCACGAATATACACAGACACTACGGGATATTCTGCGAACAAATTTCGACGTCCCATTATACACAAATGATGGAGGCACAAATTGGACCTTGGCTGGCGGAGAGGTTCCTGGCGCCCTAGCCGAGACCGACGGAGACCCGTCGAGCGGGTTCGCAGCACGAGACGAATATGTCACTGATCCAAGCGAGCTGGGTCCTCTTCTTGACGGTGAATATTACACATATGCACCTGATACGTGGGGCACCGATAATTCACACAGCACTACTGCTGGGGACCCTTCTGAGGTTGCCCAGTTCGTAAAGGTTCGTACCCATAATATGATCCCAAACGACCATCCAACGGCCCGAAGATGTATTATCACCTCTAGCTGACAGCTGCTCATGGACGACACAAGGACCTGGACTATGTTCTCGGCGCCAACAACTCAATAAGTCTCTATGTGCGTGATTTATGGCCCGGTCAAATCTCTCGAGTGTTCATTGACGCGCCAGAACCAGATGTTTCACGGGGGGACCAATTTCGCTCTGAGTAATGGGGCCTTGTGGAAGAATTATACAGCAAGTTTCACCACGTCGTATGATTATGGTGCGCCTCTTAGCGAGGATGGTCGAACCACCGATCTATACTTCACATTGCGGAACACTATCCAGAAATACACGGCCGACGAGATCCCTGAACCACCCGCCGATGTACCTCTCCTATCTATCCCCGATATCACACTCTCGGCGAGATCGTCGCTATTCGATGTTCCATCCTCAAAGACAACAGAAACATTCCCCTTGACAATGGAACAGCTTGGCCAGAGTTACGGCTTCGTTCTTTATGAACACCAGGTCGTTCAGGCAGTGGATGGCCTGCTCTTGCCAGGTGATCGACCGCGGGATAGAGTCATCGTCTATGTCAACGGTATCCGGACTGGAGTCATCGACAGCACGTACGCGCAGCCCAAGAACGTCTCCCTGCGTCTCGTACCGGGAGATACGCTGCACCTTTTAGTCGAGAATCTCGGCCGTGTGGATTATTGGTCCTTGGAGTCAGATCTGCCCAACCACCTCCTCGATCCTTATAAAGGAATCGTTGGCAATGTGACCGTTGGCGGTTCTACCTTGGACACCTGGTCTATGGCCACCATTCCCCTGGATCAGATTCCTCCAATGGTGTCGCCGACCAACTCATCACTGCTCAGGCAGACGCCGACCTTTTTCTCTGGGAATTTCACATTGGAATCAAATTATACGGATTCTGCACAGCTTGACACCTTCATCGAGGTTCCTAATGGGGTGAAAGGTATGGTATGGGTTAATGGTTTCAGCCTGGGAAGATACTGGATTATTGGACCTCAGCAGTCCCTTTATCTGCCTGGGACGGTCCTAAAGTCTGGTCAATCGAATGAAATTGTTATTCTCGAACTGGAGCCGGGAAATAGCACAATGACCGCAAGGGGGGAGGCGGAGAGAGTCTGGGCCAACTATCCTGACCCAGATTACAATTGATTAGTTCGGTGCACAGAGAGAGGGGGGAGAGAGCCTGATTAGGGCACCGAGTTTATAAATAAGCAGTTGAATGTGAGTTGGACGCTAGAAGACAAATGAAGTGCATGTATTTCTATGCGGGCACCAAAAGGACGGCCATCTCCAGTGCAAGCTGGAAATGACGTGGTCCATATAGCCAGGACTCGCACAAGTTCCCACCAACCGAATGTTCAAAGTGGTGAGAATGTTTCTCTGCTCAAGATAACCCAATCTGGCCTATGTCGCGTTATATACCTAGGAACCTCACTCTAGCCTCCCGCTCCTCAAGTACCGGTTATCAGGTCTTATTGGCCAGGCCTGCCGACAGTTGTTAATCATTGTATCGATGCTTGTGCCGCTTTGAGACTGCCCACCACGGTAAGTGATAGGACGGGAGAGATGAGATACGATATCTGGATCCTGATCATCAGTCTACGTTATGATGTACCCCTTGCGCATGTTCTTCGGTGTATTTCGACTCACCGTCAGCAGCTTGGCAATGATAGCCTCTTCTTCATCGTCTGCACTGCTGACTTGAACCATGGTGATCAGTTTCATCGCCGGTGGTCCGCTGAGCCATGTCATGTTAGCTCTTGGACTCAGGGTGTGCCAAATCAATAACTTAAATACACTCACCATGGCATCAACATCATCGTGAACCATAGCATGGGATCGGACCCGAGGATGCTTGTCCTCGATGCAAGGAGGTAGACGAGGGAGATGGATGCTGCTGGCCACAGAATGAAGCGAACGAGCATGATGTACGAGACTGTACCCCATGGGAGCTTGCTTGATTTACCCTGGGTCTTTTCCGCCGTCCCCTTGTACGCCGAGTAGAGTGACGTGCCAGCAATGACAACAGGCAAGGGCACAAAGAGGGCACCGATATTTTTCAAGGAGGCCGTGAGCCATGCCGTGAATATACCTCCATGTTCAGTATCGTTGAAAAATGCTCGATGAAGGGCCGGGACGAGCCCAATGACCGCCCCAATGATGGCTCCGAGCAAGGGCGCGTTGAGGAAGTCGGACAGGAACAGGAGCCACCACCTGGTGCGTGGGCCCAGCTTGATCCATCGTGTTTTCGGGATCACCGAAGCCCGTCGGTCAGAGGATTGCGTGGACGCACCGGCCGTCGCAGCAGAGGGCTTTCTGGTAGAGGGAAAGAAAGACCTGTGGTCTCCAAAAGGGTTGAGTAATTGTGCATTAGGCACAAGCAGTCGATCACCACTGATCAGCCCTGTCTCTTCTGTCGGTGCGTCAACACCAGCATCATCGTGGTGCTGATCTCCCGCATCTGACTGCGAGTCGTCGTCACCATCATTATCATCAGGCGTGTGCTCTGTGTCTATAAGACGTGGCCCGACGGCAAAAGTGAGGCAGCTGGAGACAGTAGAGAAGACCAGGAAGTATGACTTGGCGCGCTCCACTGCAGCATCTGTTGTCTCGCTCGTGATGATCAGGGAGCTCAAGATTCCGGTCTGCTGCAGCGCGCTTATGAGCAGCAATGGGTATGAGCTAGAGTAAACACCTAACATCAGCTGTTCATCCTCAGTCGCGTCTTCTTTTCCAAACACTCTCCGACGCACGCTGTATTGTTGAACATGAGAGCCGGTGTGACCCAATCAGGCATGTTGAAGACAAAGTGTCCAAGGATGCCGATGAGGAAGCTCACGAAGTGGCAGAGAATACCCCAGAGGACGACGATGCCATATCTATCGGCTGAGCCCGAGTGCAGCTCTGCACCAATCTTGGTGATGAGCAGCGCTGGCAGGAACATTCGGACGCATACTTTCGAGATGGCCTTGGTGTTGATTGGAGAGAGCATGCCGAGTTTGGCTGCCAACGAGCCGTAAGAGATCACCAGAAGGACGGAGACGCTGGCCTGTACTGCGCCTACGAAGGCCTCCAGAAGACCTGACGGCGCCATGCTGTGTGTGCGCGTATGTGTGTAGATAGTGGTGATGGAGGTCAAATTAAATCCACGGCCCGCTGACAATGGTCTCGAGCGACTCGTTCTCGTAATGATGTCTTCTGTGTGGAACAGAAGGACGTTGTGCGATTTGATCTTAGAGGCAAATGTCCAGCCTCTGATATGGTCTATCCGCAGTGACGCAATCACAACCTCATTACAACCAAGAAGCTGAGGCTTGCTCCGTTTCAACGTTCCAAGGTTTTGTTTTGTTTAGCGTTCGTTTTCCAGGCCCTTCAGCCCCCACAGAATCTGCTAGACTGCACTGCTGTGCTGTGGCAGATGTGCCGAGAGCCGAATGCGCCCCTGACCATCAAAATTATCAACTTGTTCTGCTGTGTCTTAATGGCCAAAACAAGAATGTGGGCTGCTATGTTTAACGATGAGATGGCTGTAAGTCATGCTAAGTACTATATGAAGTGCAACACTATTTCAAAAAAAGGCCTGAGTCAAGTAATTTAATGTATAGCATGCTGAGTTGAGCAGCTTTTTTAACATGGAATGAACCTCTTGTAAAATCATCACGTCTTGGACAGGACCTCTATTCTCATTCTCACATGGACGAATTATCACAAAATTCAAGGGACCGGCATTTCCTCCACAATTCACCAACAAAAGTATGGCTTTACATTGGGAAATATGTGTTACTTGACTATGATCGGCCTACTTGTAGTCAAGTACGGCGAGAAGCAGGCCAGATGCCAGGCAAAGTCAAGGTGTCGGCTGGAACAAGCAAAGCTTACCTTTAATAGAGCCAATTTCACAGCGCAAGAGGCAATTGTCATCACCAGTCCTGGTATAGCTACAATGATTATGTACATGTCTTTGAAATGCTGGGCTGGGGATGCTGGGCATGAGCAACATTGTCTGACTGTGCAAGTATGCTTCCAATAGCTAGTTATTTATCACTATTGTATCTTGGAATGCCCTCGAGCATGTTTCAGGTTTTAAGCATCGGGGGATTTTTCATTTTGAATGAAGAAAAATTCACCTTTATACCGACACAGAATAGGAGACATCCGCGTCTTGGTCACCTTGGATAAGATTATAGGGTTAAATAATAAAAAAAAACAGAAAAAAAAACCCCCCGGAAAACCCCTCCTCAAAATCAGCCTCAGATCAAACGGCAGAATATATTCTAGTGCTTAGTTTGCACTCCGGAAGACTTGCATTGAATTACATGCGTTTACGAGGTCTATTAATGGTTGGTTAGCTGCAGCATACGGGCGAGAACCTTGGCGAGCAAGGCGGTACAGAGAGGTTGGTGTATACGACAGTGCTATGTATAGTACTCTGTACCATCTTTCTGAGCATTCCAAAGCTTTACGTGAAACATGTTTTTCCTTTTTAAAAACGGCCGCATGAACCTGTGGGGCTGCGGGTGACGCCTCAACGCCTCACTGCACGCATCATAGCCTCGCCCTTCCTCGGAGAAAACGGTGGACCGCCCGAAGGGCCGACAGTGGAGACCACCACCAAACACTCGATGCCTTCGCCTTGTCGTACTGCAGTGACACAGCAAATGGGTGCATCGTACAACTTTTGCACACTATTGTCAGGAGACAGGAAATAGACACACATTCCGACAGTGCCTCTTGCCGAGGTCCCCTTCTTCTCATTCAGGGGCAATCTGGACCGCCGGAGTTATTTATGCGAGCCATCGTAGGGATTTATATTTTATACACTACCTAATTATGTCAATATAAGTATTATGTTTACATAAGTATGGCAGATAATATACAATTTAGCATATAGTATAAAAGAAGGCACTTTATCGCAACTGAGCACTCTCTCTAGGTATTCTTGTAATACATGTATATAACTATTTACGAATCAAGATATAAAGAGCTGGGTCGCAGTAAGATCGTCCAAGACTAGACTCATGCGTGGATTATGGATGGCTACCCCGGCACGTGCCCGCCTATAGGTCCCTGCATACTACTACTATGTACATACTGAAGTATGTTTTACGATAGTAATCTGAGGCGGAGAGACTCGGCTAGACCGATGTCAACACTATGGAAGCTACGTAAGCCTGAGTGGGTTGGCTTTTACAAAGTGGGTGGACGGCAGTCGACTGAGGAGCATATGATGGCATCGACAAGTAGCGGAATGCATAATAGCAACCTAACTTTTTTCAACATCAGATCTCTATAATGTAATGATTATGCATTTTCAAGAAGGCCGAAGTCATTCCGCCGCATTCGCCCTGCAATATTATCTGTGTCTACTTGAAAATGGCTCGGGGGAGTTGATCACTCATTCTTGTTTCCTTCGCAACTGTATACTACATCGGAACGGCAGTGGTTACAGAGTACTATAGTACAGCAACAGGGGGGGAGGGAGAGATCTCCCCAAGTCAGATCTGCTGACGCGCTGTCTCGGTGCTAGTCCTGAGGGAAACAAACGAAACATCTTAACGCCGAGCAGTACTAGGAAAAAGGTCTTTCGTAGGTGGCGCGCGGGCGGGTGGGTATACTGGGGAACGGTGGCAGTGTCCTCCTTGCTAATGCCGAGTCATTTCTCACTTCCCAATGCCGAGAATCCTCAACCGCAGTCGTCCTTGAATCGAGTTTCTTTACAATGGGTACACAAAACAGAGCACCGAAAGGGGGAATCCACAACCATGTGGGACTACGTACATGAGAGTTTCACGCGTAATGGAGAAGCACTGCCCACATTCTCCCTGAGTTGGGTAATCGGCTCGGCACAGGCACAGAAGCTTGTACGTAGGATCTTCACGAACCCCATGCTCAAAAGATCTTGGATATAAAAGACTGCCACCGCTGCTTCAAAGGAATAGAGGGCTTCACTCAAGATCGGCAGCCCTCTTGGGATCAATAGAACTTCACTTCAGTTCGTTACAATCACTTCCTTGTCGACATTCTATTTTGACAACCTTCCACTCGTTGTTTTTTAAATTTTAAAACCACTATCCTATACATTCTTTCTTGTCAGGTGTTGGTTTCCTCCTCACTCTCACCATGAACATCAGGCAAATCCTTGCGGTTGCCGTCACGGCAGTTGCTGTCGAGGCTCGTAGCATTAGCCGCGCGACCAGCGAAGCAACTCTCCCCATCGTCAACACTACTCTGGGCCAGCTTCAAGGCTCACTCTCCAACTTCCGATCTCCTCTGGTCACCTCATACAAGGGAATCCCTTACGCAAAAGCCCCCACTGGCGACCTGCGATGGAAGGCACCCGTGGCTGCAGAGCCCTGGGACGGTGTCTTCAACGCCACCGAGTTCGGACCACAATGTATGCAGATCTACTCTGACGCCGGTATCTTCTCGTCTGGCAAGGAGACCATGAGCGAGGACTGCCTCACCCTGAACATCTGGACACCTACCTACAATGACACTTCGGACCTCACGTCCCTGAACACTCCCGTGTACTTTTGGATCTTTGGAGGCCGCTTCGAGGGCGGCTCGGGCGATGTCAAGACATACGACGGCTCTGGTCTTGCTTCTAAGGGCGTTATCGTGGTGACTCTCAACTACCGCCTCGGCGCGTTCGGATACCTGGCCCATCCTGAGCTGCAGGCTGAGGATGCGAACAACTCCACGGGTAACTACGGTATCATGGATCAACAGCTCGCGCTGAAGTGGGTGCATGAGAACATTGCCAACTTTGGTGGCAACCCCGAGCAGATCGTTGTCGGCGGCCAGTCTGCAGGATCCTCCAGCGCTCTGGACGTCATGTACAGCCCTCTCACCGACGGCCTTGGTGTTGCTGGCATCATCGCCGAGTCTGGCGCCCGAGGACCCCAGGACGCGATGACGGGCGGGCTGGCCACCTCATACAGGAACTTCACCTGGGCCATCTCCGAGGGCGAGGACTTTGTCGCCAACTCCCTGAACGTGTCGACCATCGCCGAGGCGCGAAACATCTCGGCTGAGACTCTGGCTACCTTTGGCAACGATATGGACACCAGCATGGACGGAACTGTCTTTGTCGCCGCTTCTGCTGCCTACAGCGACCCGCCTTACTGGCGCCCGACGATCGATGGCTACGTTCTGGCCTATAAGTACGGCGAGGCCCTGCTCACCGGACAACACCTGGATGTTCCCATCCTGACTGGCAACAACAAAGATGAATCCGGCGCGGCTCCTGACACGGACCTGACGGTGTCCGAGTACACGTCCGAGATGACCTCGGTGATGCAGAACTTCTCGACTGAGTACTTCAAGCTGTGGCCGGCTGGCGACAACTCCACGACTGCCAGCGACCAGTTCAACACCTTCTTCCGTGACCTCAGCCGCGTGTCCACCTGGACCTGGGTCAAGGACTGGATCGCCGGGGGTGCCACCAGCAAGGTCTACACTTACTACTGGACGCACACTCCTGCTGAGAACTCTGATAGTGGTGCTTACCACGGCAGCGAGCTGTGGTACACCTTCAACAACATTCCTTATGCCGACTACGACAATGTGACCTGGACCACGGATGACTACCAGATCGAGAGCATCATGTCTGACTACTGGGTCAACTTCATCAGCACTGGCAACCCCAACGGCGCCGGCACCAGCAACCTCACCAACTTCATCGAGACCACCAGCGACAACTCGCAGACCATGTGGCTTGGTAACAGCTGGGGTGCCAGCTACCTTGCCGAGAGCGACGAGAGGGTGCAATTCATCCTGAAGTGGCTGAGCATCTTTGACATGTACTAAAGGGGGATTGATTTTCTCAGAACATACTTGCTTGGAGTACAAAAATGTGTATATACTTAGGGATTAGCCAACATACTCTGCCAATTACAGAATTTTGATTTGCAGTCTCGTTTGCATTCTTCAATCCTGAAAGACAGTGGTAACTCCTTTCTGATCGACTTCAGGTTTGCACCGATGACCGTGATTTGATCAGTATACGTATGCATGCGTGATGACTTGATGAACGCTGGTGTTATCCGTTGCAATTGAAGGCAAAGAAGAATGGAAGAATCTTGATGATGTTGATGAGGACGAGTTCCTCTAGTCAAGCTGGCCCTGAGAGAATCCCCTGGGTATCCACTGTAGACCCTGTTGGTTGCTCCTTCTAGGGCCCTGCCCAGTGCCCACATAATCTCGGTACTAGTGGACAAGGGGTTCGGCAGGGGTAGCTGCGGCAGTCTTGTAGCGGGGAAAGTTCTAGCCCACCACTTAAAGTACTTATTTATCACAAAACGACGCGTCTTCCTGTCCTGATATCGTAGTCGCGTCGGACGAACCTCTGCACCTTGCGGCTTCCTGTTTCGACGTGCCTACACAGTTGCGAAAGGAGACACACACAGCACCTTCGCTCAAGACTCATAATATTTCAACTAGGTTCTCGTTGCATTATCATACTTTGACGAGATTGGTAGGCGGAATGGAAGCTGTAACGAAGCGCCACTTTTTCCACCATGGCCCGGACCAAGAGGTAGGTACGAACCATTTGTCTGTTTGCTCATAGTGACTCGCGCACCGAGAGAGAGAGACAGAGGGGGGGGGGTCGACGTGCTGCTGACTATAACTCTTTGATTCGTCACTTGTCACAAGGTGGCCGTCGATGAGCGACAGAACTGCCACTGGTGTCAGCTCCGTTCTTTTCAGACACACAAGACGCTCCCTGTCACCATCGTCAACGATACCGGCGATGGCCAAGTCCTCCCGTCCAACTTTCGTTTCATCGAGCGCTCTGTTCTAGGCGCCGGCGTTTCCCCTGCCGAGGACGAGTTTCGTTACGGCTGCGACTGCCCCGATGAGGACTCCTGCATGTACGCCGGCTGTGCTTGCCTGGACGAGATGGCCGGCTCTGACGACGACCAAGAGGACTCGCCCATGACGGGCGAGCTGGACGAGGAGTTTCTTCAGTGGGCCGCCAGCACACAGAAGAGGCCAGACTGGGCAAGACAGAGGGGAAGGAGGCAGAGCTCCAGAGACGACGCCGCGCCCTCGCCGGCGCCCGCCGCTGATACCGGAAAGCAGCCGAGAAAGAAGCGTTTCGCTTACCATTCCCAGGGCGCCAAGGCTGGTCTCCTGCGTGGGTCGGAGCTGAAAAACTCGCGCGCCCCCATCTATGAATGTCATGAGGGCTGCCGCTGCAGCAAGGCCGGGTGTCCTAACCGCATCGTGGAGCGAGGCAGGCAGGTTCCACTGCAGATCTTTCGCACAAAAGACAAGCGAGGCTGGGGTGAGTGCGACCTTTGGCTGTTGGCGCAGGAAAAGAAGCATGGTGTTGTTGCTAACGATGACCCACCCTTCTCCCGCCCCTTTTCTCCAACCGATTACAGGCGTCAAGACAATGCGCGCGTTAAAACGTGGTCAATTCGTGGATTGCTACCTGGGCGAGATCATCACACCCCGTGAGGCCGAGAGGAGGCGGCACCACGCCAGCAAGGCCCAGCGGAAGGATGTCTACCTGTTTGCCCTGGACAAATTCACAGACCCTGAGTCCAATGATCTCCGCTTGCGCGGTGCACCACTAGAGTGCGATGGGGAGTTTATGTCCGGCCCGACTCGATTCATCAACCACAGCTGTGAACCTAATCTCCGGATTTTTGCGCGTGTAGGCGATCATGCTGACAAGCATATCCACGACCTTGCGCTGTTTGCTATTGAGGATGTAAAGAAGGGCGAGGAGCTGACCTTTGACTATGTTGATGGGCAAGGGGAGATAGCAAGCAACGCCAGAGATGCGGCGCTTCAAGGTGAGATGACGAGGTGTCTGTGCAAGAGCAAGAAATGCAGAGGCTACCTGTGGTGATGGGCTATGCGATATAGCGGTAAGAGGAGCTTGGTTGCCGCTTTCTGATATCCGTATCAGCCTGTCTAGCCTCAAGTCTGCAGGAATAATGAATGGATCGGAATTGGACCATCATCCGCCTATGAGACACACAAGGTCGGGGATACCATGCTCATACAGAGACAGCCTGCGCTGCTACTTGCAGTTGAGATCCGGGATACAAGCGTACAGGTCCTATTTGCTCCTGTGGTCTCCCTCGGAATCAATGTCTTACAAGCTGACATATGTGGGTAGCTGCTTATAGGCGGTTCTTTTTTTCCTTTTTCTGCCTCCGATTTGCATATATCCGAATCTACCATATAGTATGCCATCTTTTGGTAGAGATTTGGATCTCGTGGAGGAGAGAGCGAGATTTATAATAACCACTGCCATCACAACACAGTGAGGCCGTGCTCTTTGTTTATGTGTGGGAGAACACACAGGTGAAGGTTGGGTTAGTGAGTACATAGCAGTAGTGGTCTGATGATGCACTCCCTGCCTGAAATTCAATTGGATGGATCATGATGCTTGGGTTGCTCCAGGGGTTGTCGGGCACTTGGGGTCCGCCAAGGATGAGTTGGTAGACCCTTGAAGGGGCTTCCCGTGGTCACAGCCGCAGTGGGGGGGGGGGGTCCCCTTCCATTACTGTACCTTGAGAGCGGACCACAACCTTAACCTTGAACCTACCTCTTTTTTCACCCTTCCAAACAACGCTCACTCACTGCTTTGGATGGCCCACCGTCACGCTCCCTGAGCACTAGCACTATCGCTCATCATTCTGTCGCTACTTACGAGCAGAGACGAGGGCTGTGCCTCTCATCTCAAGGAGAAAGAATACAAAACAAAAACAAATAAACAACGAACCTTCTCATCGTGCCCTCCTCGAGACGATCAGGAGGTGTGCGATGCGATGCGCTGACCAGGCCTCCAAGGCTACAAAGGGATAGCCAAATTTCTGCCGCAGCTCCAGGCCTGTTTCACATCGTGGCACAAATCGCTGTAGCGAGCCTGGATTATCGCGACGAAAGACGCCGAGCGGGTTGATGGGATTTCGCGAGGGAGGTGCTCAGGTGAAACCCCGAGAAAGATCCAACAACACAGACTGCATGCCTTCTTCTACTTTTGTTTGATATCATTATAAATCATTGGTGGAAGCTCCTATACCCAAACATCCAGTATGGTACGTAACCCAGACCCTAATTTCCCGCCCTCCCTCCCTCTCATACACACACACACATGAATCTACATCTCTTTTTGTGTGTATATGTGCGTGTATGAGACAGATTATAATTCAGCGAAAGCACCTCCTTGCTGACCATGACTCCTCACATTCTAGGGCTGCTGCTTCTCACGCCCGCATGGACCCAACTCTCCTTGTCCCGGGGCTGTCCAGTCCGGGTCTGCACGGGCTGCCAACCCTTCTTCCCATCATTCCCAGACTCTCCCTCCGCCTGCTTTAACCCAGGGTTCTGAAGATGGTTCTGCCGCCACCCCTCGTCAGCGTACCCGTCGCCGCCGCCGACCTCTTGGCCAGCATATCAACAAGCCACTGCGCCGACAAAACTGGACTTCCAAGGATCACCCGTGGTCAAGGACTTCCCTGGACCGTGAGCGTCTAGAATTTTTCGAAACCAGGGTCGATGGCCGTCCCGAGATCTGGCAGGCTCTTCACGCCGCCCTGCGCGTTCTCTGGGATGCCGACATCGCCAGTCACGCCGCCGCCTCTTGCGCCCGTGATACCAGCAGCGAGGCCGAGGTCGACAGCGACGAGCATGATCCCGCCATAGCCCTGGCCACCGCCCAGAGCATCTTGAATGCTGTGGACATCACCCTCCCGACTGGCAACCTCGCTGATGGCGCCTACGATTCTCTTGGATATTATTATCAGCTGCCCTCACACATCGTCTCCGACCCAGTCAACATCGTTTCTACTGGTCAGCTCGACGGTGCCCTCGACGACGGTGAAGAGAATCTCAGGGACGCCGGTGACGCCGCAGCAGAGAATCCGGACGACGATTTGGCCGGGAGGCGCAGGGAGGAGAAAGGCAAGGCTGTCGTTGACGTTAGAGCTCAGGTTCTTGCTATTGTGCGCCCGAGCGACGGCTCAGGAGACCTCAAGCTCTACCTTTCCAAACAGGAGACTGTTCGCGGCATCATTCGTAGAATCGTGGAGGAGCCAGGCGTAAGTCTCCACCCACATCTCAATAAACTTCTGCCTGCACTCTTCTCTCTAATTTTTTTATTAAAAATTCTTTTACTGACAGTGCTTCATCATAGTTCCAGCATCGGCCCGCTCGCAATATTCGCCTTGTCCTTCTCGGCAAGGTTCTCAACGAGAGTCAACCACTTGCGGCCCAGGACTGGCAACCTGGCCTAGTTCTCAACGCCTTTATCAGGGACGACCCTCCAAAGTGATGGGCGGCTACAGCAAGGGAATTAAGATCCTTGACTTCCAAGGAAAAGCCCATTCTCCGTACTACTTTCCTCCTACACCCCCTCTTGCCTCAACATAAGCTACGGCGTCATGATGCGCTCAGGCTTTGAGGGATTGACCGGTACCACCACCACCATCGCTATTCATGACATCCAGCACCGGCCTTGTCGTTACCACCGTGTACCTCTTGCTTGCTGGCTTCATCTCTGACCCCATTCTTGTGGACATCTGAACTCGAGGCTGTGTCTCCGGTCTTCCAGGCCGTCTGCCATGTCATGTCCATACCGCGCTCATGAGCAACCTCTTGCAACACAAGCATCCAACACTCAGTCTCAACAGCAAAGACCTTTATTTTTCTTTTCTTTTTTCTCGAAGAATATCATCTTTGAGACATCAAGTCGATTGTGTGTGAGTGGGCGATAAGTTGCATGGTGGTAATATTTATCTACCCTACGCAGGTGACTTTTTGTACTCTCTGTTCTCTCCCTTGGACAGCTGCTCTGTCGCAATTTTTGAGATACCCAAAGCCTTTTACTTTTCATTGCACAATGGACACACCATGGACGTAGTAGTGACTCTTCTCTTGTCAGAAGCTGAGAGGTTGAAACTGGTCACGGTTGCACCTTTAGGGCCAGTGTGGTCCTCTTTATCTTATTTGATATATCAGGATACCCTTGTTCGCCCATCTTTATTCAAAAAGAAACATGCATCTGGCGGTGTTGGAGTGGTTGTCACCTGAGCATCGCCACCATCATCGTTGCTTCACTACAAACCTGGAAAGAAGAGACAACAGAGAACCTGTTCAATGGACCTATTCACAATGTAACTTACCAGCATATTCTAGTCGTGGATGTAATTGCGAGTGACGAATTCCATGACTTCTGATGTCTGATCTTCGGGTTCACCCTCGAAGGACCGACCAACCACATGTTTGGAAGACCTGCTGCCACCATGCATTCAATCAAGGTATATGCAGGTTTACAATATGCTTATAGCTGGCTGGCTCGCCCCGATTGATGATCTTCATGCCAGTCGTGTGTGCAGAAGCCACTGTCAACCATTCTGTAACAATGGCAGTCACTGAAAATCTTTGTGCTGGGTCATGGGCATGAACAATACACATCCACAGATCTAGCTGCGGGCAGTATGGCAACCATCTATATCCTCTCTCTGAACATTGTTTTATCCCATGCCTTGCCCTCACTGGTCCCCGTCTCCTCCTCTCTTCTCGGCTTGGGTCAATGTGCTCAGAGAAGGGTCATAAAAAGGTTATATCATGTTTGCACCGTGGCGTGAGCTATCTATATCGTACCACAAACGCGATATTCCTCCCTCCCCCCTCCCGCCTTGGCCTTTGATCCCCCCTCCCTCCTGGCAAAACAGCGCCTTTGAATTAACCCACTCACTGTTTTCTATATAATTCACTCCCTCCACTCTCTTTTTGGAACTTTAAGCAGCCGTGCCAATCTTGTTAAGGCCCTTCAAACTCCCCAGACTTAGCGCAAGACCTTGGGAACGGCTGCGTATCCGGACAAATCCTGTAATGGGCCCATCCTCTCCTTCCTTCTCGATGCTCAAGTTCGCAAGTGCATCCTCTCCTGCGGCAGCGGGTTAGCATCGGTTCTCAGAAGACACACTTGACATTGTAAAACCAGACTGCTCTACTTACCAAATACACTTCTAGCGTAGAGGTTTGCGCTCAAGAACTGGCAGTCGCCCTTCAGGCTAGCCTCGGGTGTGAGGCAGTTCATGTTGGTGGCCGCCATTAGCTGGTCCAGGAATTCCCTCAGGGTCTTGGCCTTGCTGTTGATGTTGACCTTGTTCTCCCACTCAAACTCTGTCCACATGGTGCGGAACTGTGTCTCTGTGCAGGTTGCTGGCTGGATGTAGTCCATGATGTCGACGTGTAGGTCATTGAGGATGACCACATTCGTGTCTGTGCTGTGCGCACCATCGTAGACTACATTTCCGAAGATGACACCCGTGTCGGTTGACGAGACCTTGATTGTGCATTGCACATTGTGGAAGTCATGCGGACCAAGATTCTGCGTGGTCGGCCTCTCCACCACCTTGAGATCCCCGAGGGTCGCAAATTCGACAGACAGGTTCTGCAGGGTTTCGGTGGTCTGGTTCACAAGTAACACGTCAAGCACGATGTCAAACTGATGGACCTTGACATAGGCTTCTGCGTAGACGGGGTCCGAGAAGCCTGTGAGCTGCACAACCCTGCTGAGCTTGGAGCTGAGGTCTTCCGCTGCAGTGCTGTCGCCGCCGGTGGCACGTTCTAGGTCGACCTCAATTTCATCAGAGCCGTCGCCCATGTTCTTCTTGCCGAGTTGCCGGATGGACACGACATCATCCACCTGAACGGCAGTCTTGGCCTTCTCCACGGCCTCCTTGGCAGCCCGTTTCTTTTCCTCGACCTGAACCATGGCCCGGAAGGCCTTTCGGGTGTCATCCAGATACACCGACTCCAACTTTGTGTGCTCAGTGAACTCCGCCAGAGACCGTATGCAGGACATGATACGATCAACCGAGTCCTCATCGATTGGAGCCTTCACGAACTGCGACTGTCCCACGCGGATAACGGAAACCATGATCAACATGGCTTCTGCACGCAGGGCATTAGTGCGGGCATGGTCGGATGAGATCTCGGAATGCCGCATGACAAGCTTAGTGAGCGTTGCCGACAGGACGGTCGCCAGATAGTAATCACCCTCGAGGATGAGCTGTCTCAGCGGCGGCTTTTGTGCTGACTTGACAGCCTCCAATTTGGCCGCAGCGGACGATTGACTGGTCAAGGCCGTCTCCGTGGCATATGTGCCGTCCGCAAGGACCCTTCTTGACCCTGTCGGCGCAGTGGGCTTGTGGTGGCCATTCACCTGATCCTTGTCCTTCTCTTCCTCGCCATCAACGTTGTCGAGCAGACGCTGCTCCGACGCAAGAATTGGGATCTCTCCAAGGCTGGCCCTGATGCGCCTCCACGCATCCCGAATGTCCTTTTCCTCGAGGGAGTACTCGCCAACGATCCACAGAATCCCTCTGTACACCTTTCCGGCACGCACCTCGCTCAGCGTATCGACCAGTCGTGAGACAATCGAGGGCCGCAGCTTGGGGAACTTCTCGACGACCTCCTTGACGAAGTTGATGACGTCGACGGCAGAGGTGTTGTTAAAATCTGCGATGAAGTCCATCAACAAGTCGACAACGCTGGCGGCCACTTCGGAGAACTTGATGGCGCATTGATGTATCGAGTGGATGAGAAGCTGGCGGTATTCCGAGTTCTTCTCGTACTCCTGGTCCACCGTCTTGGACAGCTCCTTCTTGAGCAGCAGCACAACCTCCTCGACGTTCTTGCTGGAGACCATCTCCAGAGCGATATCAAGAGCCTTCTTGCGAACATCAATATCAGGGCTGGAGAGCACCCGCAGGATTTCCATGACCAGATCATCGAGCACGCCCTCGTTTTTCCTTCGCAATTGGTCGACCCTGTCGAGGACGATGAGCTTCACATTATTGTCGGCCTCCTTGATGCTGAGCTCGATGAACTTGGCAGCGGCGGCCTTGATTGCTACGGGGTTATTGGTGAGGGCGGTCAATGACGAGGCAGCCTCGTAGACAACGGTTGATGCACCTGCCTCCAGGAGATCGAAGATCAACCGCAGGTATCGGGCCTGTTGCTGTTAGAATGCCTTCTATGTTCTTTCGGGATCGGGTGCCCACCTACCTTGTTCTGAGAATTTTGCACGGCATCCTTTCGGATGAACTCCAGCTCGACGAGCTGGAGTAGCTCCTCGGCATTGGGAATTCCCTCAAAGACGGAGCTCAGATATACCAGGGCCTTCTGGTGATCTATGCTGGCCAGTGCAGCAAAAGCGTTCCTCTTGCAGGTCGCGTCGCTCTCAGTCTCGAGAAAGGTGGCGATGAGATCCGACGCATCAGGTATCAACGAGGGCGAGTGCTGGTAGATGGATGCGACAGCGAAGACGGCATTCTTGCGCACGTACGCGTGGCGATGCTCAAGGCAGGACCTGGCGGAGGAGAGGAGGGGTTCGATGAGCTCGGGCTCGCGGAGCTTGCAGAGGAAGCGCAAGGTATTGCCTCGAATGTATTCGTTGGGATGCTGCAGATCGTTTCTGATGCCGTTGCTGTGGAAATGGTCAGCAGGCGTAAGCGTGAAGGGAAGAAGAAGAGAAGGTGAGGTAGGGAATCCTTGTGGAATTGACCAGCGTACCAGACCAAGATCATTTCCTGCTTGAGCTTGCCGGCGGCGTCAAGCTTGGGACAGATCTCATAGTAGAAGTAGAGAAGCTTCTTGAGGGGCTTCGACTTGGAAGGCATGACGAAGCGGATGATGTGCATGAGCAGCTGGGGCATAGGGTCGCCATTGAGCATGATGGTGAGGATGGTCTTCATGGTCTGTACTTTGGTCTCGTCGGTGCCCTTCTCGAGCTGCGTGCGCAGCTCATTGGCGGTGGGCACATCGGCGGCATTGTCCTGATGGACTAAGCTGTAGGCGTTCTCTAGGAAGGTAGACATGTTGACTGGGCGGTGGGCAGCTCGAGGAGCTCCTCAAGACATGTAGGAGGAGATGCCGTGACGGTTGCTCGTATCGTGGGTTGGGTTTGTCGCAATGGACGGGTCAGCGTGCCCGAAGGTGCTCAGGGGGTACGAAGGGACAGAGGCGAAGCTCTGTGAGGAATCCGACGCCAGGAATTGAAGGTGCACGAGTAGGAAGATGCGGACTGTCGACAATGCGTCTCGTCGAGGCAAAGGGCGGAGGGATAGACCACGAGCCGCGATTCACCGGCCACAGAGGTAGAAGGGACCGGACCGGATCTTGGATCGAGCTGGGCGGACTGTGAGTATCTTGTGTCTTGTTCTTGTCTCTCCGGCAGACAGCGACTGGTGATGCCCTCTCTGAATCCACTTAAGACTGCTCTGAAGCCTGGAGGAGCACTTGAGTTTGGAGGTCTGGCGTTTTGGCGGTTCTAGAGTCTGGAGATCTGGCCCCTGCCAAAATGGCTTGTCAACTACCAATGTTACGAGGTTACTGTGCTACTATGGTAGGGACTGACACAGTGGCACTAACAGCTCATCGCCAGGGCACTCAGCGCCCTCTCTGCAGGGGGGTCCGGAGCTACAGTGAGAGTGGCTCGGGCGCGGAACTGGATTATCGTCAGCCCCCGTCCAGACCCCTAGATTGTGTGCAGGGTAACGTATCAGTGCATACCCCTTCCTGTCTGGACATGCATAGTGATAGCTGCCTCGGCAATGCTAACAGCCCCCGTCTTCCAATTGCTGCCCCCCCCGGGTGACTGATTAATGTGCGTCTGTGCCTGACGTGCCCCTCCACCAGATCTAGCAGCGTTGGTTGTTGGAAGCCTTGCCTGCCCGAAACCGCGCTGGAATATCGCATCGCGATTGCCTTCGAACCTGCTCTCCCACCCTTGGTTTGCATACTCGAGGTCAATACAATTTCTGGACTGTCGCGACCATGGCATCCATCAATGAACCTTTCTACCTGAGATACTAGTAATGAACCCTCCTCTCCCCCCCTCGGTTGCATATTCTCTCTGTCCTGCTGACAAGACCGTCTCAACAGCTCCGGCCACTCAGGGCGGTTTGGCCACGAGTTCCTGGGTACGCTTCCTCGCACCCTCCTCCCTGGAGAACGACATGGGATGTTGACCTCGGCCGGCTGTTTCTAATCTTTGGTTGTTTCAGAATTCGACTTTCGTGTCGTTGGTGACGGGCGTAGTGCTGTAGCCCGTTACGCCAACAACTCCAACTACCGCAACGACAGTCTCATCCGCAAGGAGAGTGCGTCTTCCTGCTCGGCCACCACCTCCTCCGTCCTTTTACCTTCATTCGTATCAAGACCCGCTGACCGTCTCGTCCCATATAGTGTGCGTCAGCTCTGTTGTCATCGACGAGATCAAGCGTATCATCAAGGCTAGCGAGATCCTCAAGTACGCGGCTCATCACCCACGAGAGAACGACCTCCTCCGAGGCAAGAACCATACCCGCTGACATCCAGAATAGGGAAGACGACGGCAAGTGGCCGCAGAAGAATAAGGACGGCAGGCAGGAGCTGGAGATCAAGGTGGGCGGGGAACACATCAGCTTTGAGACGGCCAAGATCGGATCTCTGGTCGATGTCACGGAGTCTGCCGATCCTGAGGGGCTACGCGTCTTCTACTACTTAGTGCAGGATTTGAAGGCGTTAGTCTTCAGCCTCATCTCGCTACACTTCAAGATTAAGCCCATCTAAGCAGCGGATGGGAGACTTGGACCGCCAGCAAGAAAGGAGGCGCGCCGCTGGGCTGGAGGACACGATGAT
The DNA here is from genome assembly GCA_014850475.1 of Cryphonectria naterciae. Lineage (NCBI taxonomy): Eukaryota > Fungi > Ascomycota > Sordariomycetes > Diaporthales > Cryphonectriaceae > Cryphonectria > Cryphonectria naterciae. Next base: position 25,671 of record JACWST010000266.1, read on the forward strand.
ACCCTTTTATATTTCGCACAATTCGAAACTACAACTGGAGTTGCAGGGCAAGAGGTTGTGTGGCGAGGAGCGCACTTGTGCGTGCACCGAAGGGTCGCATCGCTACAGCAACACGCTGTTGTGAGGGACCTGAAGAGTGAGCATAGCAGGACCGTGTATAGAGGAAGCTGGTACTCGACGTGCTGTCGCGGTCATGGCAGGTAGGCCTGGAAAGACGGCCGAGAGACCAAGGTGGCCAGAAGGCAGCAGCGCTGAGACATCCAGGGGGCAATAGTCTATGAAGTCTGGCTCCTCGTCCCTGTGGACTCATACGGTACGCCAGACACCACGCATCGGGATTTCATCAATAGTCAAACCAAGCGTTGAGAGACAATGCGCATTTTGAAGACTTGATGTTGGCAGCCGGGCTCAAGAAGAGGAGAGAATCGCGGGCAACTCGGGCCAGGCAGCTCAGTAGGCTTATACGCGAGGTTGGCCACATCGACCAAAAATTAGGCCATGGCTTGTTGCGCTTCGAGTTCCCCTATCAATGCTTGTGCAACACTGGATATCATGTCCCTCAAGACGTTTAAATTCTAACTATTGCATCACAGCACAAGTGCGTGCCTGCTCCTAAACTTGATTGGGAGAGAAAGAAGGCAGTCAGGGAGTCATATAGGATTCAGAGGCTGGCTTATGGCTGTTGGAAGGAGTGTCCGCCAGTCCTCTTAGTGAATTGACATGTGTCAGCCATTGTGTCCAATCGGCCTTTTCTCTCTCTCTCTGTAACTTTCCTGTCATTTTCTTTATTTATTAAATTTTCTTCTCTTTTTTCTCTTTTTCTTTTGTCTACCTCTAAATTTGCTAATTAGGGTGGGGAATTCTCAATTGCATAGTATTGTTTTACCCCTTTAGAACAGAGGGAAAAAAAGAGGCAGGAAAGAAGGGTCGTCGCTGTTGATTTTAATAGTCCCGGGCCCTACCAACCACAGGTCCTCTTTCTTATCTCGGCCGATCTCGCCGCCTCCACAACGAACGCCATAACAACGTTGTAGTCAAGTGTCTCGCACCTCGCTCACCTCACCCTTTACACCTGGCCTGGCCTGGCCTGGCCTTTCGGAAAGGTATAACACCTACATCCGCGCGGAAGAAAACACCAGGCGCATTGCATTGCATTGCATTGCATCCGCCTTGCATTCGTGCTCTTTCACCACTCTTTCGACGCCTTCTCCGCCTCGCCCTCGCGCCTTCGATGCAACCCGTCGTCATTGTCACCTGCCGCGCGAGGTCGCCATCGTGGCTCTGATCCTGAACCTGAAGAGAACCGGTCGTGTCGTTTCGCCACACGCATCTGTCACCATTGTATCCATCCGCCAGCTCGTCCAGAGCTTACGCCTGGATCTATAACAATAGCGCCGCCTCCTCGCTGAGTGCAATAGCCTCCGCCTCGACCTGCACGCGATATCTCGTCTCCTTCTGCTGCAGCCTGCACAGCCTGCGACTTCCTCGCTCACACCCATCCGCGATCGAAGTTGCGAGAAGACACCAACATGCCTACACCATCTGCCCCCGATCCTCACGCCCCATATGCCTTCTCCTCGACATGTCCAGAAACAGACGACTCTCCTACCTCCCGAGATGATACCCCTGTGACCTCGGTCCCCCACTCGATACGTCACTCCACGACCGAGGAAGACGATTCCGCCTCCAGACTGACCGCTGTGTCCTCCGCTTCTCGCTTCGACGACACTGACGGGCCTGTCCCAGACCTCGATCCCGACGCCGATGTGTCAAGCACGGTCGCCGACAGCTCATCATCCTGTCTCGAGTCCCATAAGACACCAGAAGCCGACCTCGACCGCACAGATTCTCCCTCCGACCAGTCCCCCATCGAACACATTCGAACCTTGACACCACGACACGGCGTAGGGACTTCGCATCTGTCTGCCCGTCCTATAGACACCGATGCTACATACAACCCACAGTACCAGCTCGGGCATGCCATGGAGCATGACTACGGCTTGCCTAGTATGGGGCGTGGTTATCCATCTGGGAGGGTTTGTCTACCCGTTGCGCATGGGGTGCTTGTATTCTGTATGAAGCTGGAATTGACAATATACTCGGCTCAGGTTATCCCAACTTCTCCCTCCTCATTTCTGCGGGCAGGAAGTCGCTTCACTGGGACGCAGCAGTCCGAGAGGCAGGTTTATGACGTCCAGGTCGAGATCAAATACGTCGATCTGCGAGAGTCTTTTCTCTGCGGATACCTGCGAATCCAGGGTACGCCTGGCTCAGACCAAGCCTCAGCTCACCGTATACTCTTGAACCTCGTGTGTACATCTTTGCTAATGAGTCTCCTTCTAGGCCTCACCGATGACCATCCAACGCTGACCACATATTTTGAGGGCGAGATCATCGGAACGAAGTACGGTTTCATGACCAAACACGACAGCTGGGGTGCCAATGACAAAACAGATCTGTCCCACTGGTCCAAGTTTCCAGCCTTCCGCCCCTATTCCAAGCAGGCAAGAAGGGGCTCTTCGGTCGTCATCAAGGACATCGCCCAATCCGAATACATCTTCATGCGTTGGAAAGAACACTTTTTGGTGCCCGATCACCGCGTCCGCACCATCACTGGCGCCAGCTTCGAAGGTTTCTATTACATATGCTTTAATCAAGTGCAGGGGGAGGTGAATGGCATTTATTTCCACAGCAAGAGCGAGAGGTGAGTGAGCCACAATCCTACGCACGCGCTTCCCTGACCAGTGCCACGCTGTACTCGGTCCACCACGCACGTTTGCACTATTCTGACAGTCGCCGCCCCTTAGGTTCCAGCAACTCGAGTTAAAACATGTCGAGGACAGGGGTTGCCTTGGTGCTTTGGAGTTCCGGTGATATTGAATAGTGGGCAGGGAGTTCTGGGGTTCCATGACTGGGCAGCAGCTACACTGCATGACGCACGAGGCGGATGAAATACCGATGGCCGGAGCAAATCTGGCTTTTTCGCGGGACAGCTTTGCCAATGGCCTCTTCAAAGGCAAGGTGACAGCATGTTATGAGCTGGGCAATGAGTTTGCATGCCCCGATATGAGCGGCATAGCACCTCCCTTCCTTCTTTTCTGGGTTAACCGAGCATTGATGCAGCACATGGTATAGATAGATGCCTGCTACGTGCTCCGCCATCAATCCATAGTGGGAAGAAGATTGAAGTATTCAACGACCCAAGTGGAGCGAGGTGCAGGAATAAACGAGAGCCGACTTGAGTGCTGATTTGCTCGATATGGGCTTCGCACAGTCGAGACTGGCACCTATCAGGGTGGCGTCTCTTTCTGAAATTTGTTAAAGTACCCCTTTCTGAAAGGGTTGAGTTCGTCCGCTGTCACTCCTGCGTGCTGACCACCCGCCCTGACCTCCCACGCCTCCAGGTCTGTTGGGCTAACGGACTCATCGGGCAGCTTGCGGTATGTGATCAGCCTGCGTGACCACTTGTTGAACGGCTGCACACAGATGGTGATGACCTCGAGGCACGGATGTGTCGGCACCCCGATCTCCTGGTCCTCGTCGTTGGCGGTGGGCATCCAGAAGGAGAGCCGACCCCCATCGACGAGCGTCTCTGCTGAGAATTGCAGGATATCGTCAAGCATGGCAAGGAAGCTATATGGCTTCTTGGGGGCAATAAAATCTGGATCCCTGTCGTCACGATCAGCCTTTTCATCCGGAAAATAAAATAAAATAAAACAACTCCCTTTCAGTTCGACTGAGCTTACTTGTACTTCGTGTAGCCTGCCTCAACCACCCAGGGTGTGCTCTCGGGATCTCGACAGCCGAGGACACGGAGACCCTCCCTTACACCGTAGGGAGGATCACAGACTATGCCGTCGAACAGTCTCGCATGACCGCCCGGACCACCACGTCCGAATGGTAGACACCGCAGTGGCGTGTTGGTCAAGTCGGATGTGAAGACGTCACCCAACCTACCAAGAAGCTCGTAGTGTTTGAAATTCCCGCGCAGGGTTTTCTCACCCTTGACGAGGCTCCTCTTGGCCTCGGCGCGGGAGTCGTGCCCAGAGCCCCTCACGGCCCGTCCGTCGATATCACTGCCCCAGCTGATGGCGCCGAAGGCCGAGCAGGCGATGGGGAAGCTGCCAGTGCCCACGAAGGGGTCGTAGAAGATCTTCCCGGGAGCCGCGAGTGCCATGTTCGCCGTGACGAGGGCGAGCTCAGAGTCCATGGACGTCGTGCTAATGTAGGGCCTCTTCTTGAGATCGTACTTCTTCACAAGGTCGCGGCCGCCTTTGTCGAGGAAACGACCAAAGTGGTAGCGCGTGGGGGGCGGCGTTGACATGCGCGTGGGATCAAAGGGCCACTCCTCAAAGATGGTATAGTCGTGGTCCGGATCCTTCATCTTGATGGGGCCGTGGAGTGGCATGTAGCGGAAGGTGTTGATCATATCCCGCCGCTCATCTGCAGTCCGGGAGCCCTGAAAGGAGTCTATGCTGAACCTCCACGAGCCCTTGCTGTAGCGCTCCCATAGATGTGAAGATTTCGCCTTGACGGACTGGTGGAGCTCGTCCAGAGAGCCGCCGCCGCCCCAGTACTCGTACACAGCCTGGGTCAGGATGGAGCGGTGGACGAGCCGGACGGCAGCTTGTGCATCGCGGGCACGGATGACACAAAAAGGTTTCTCCGGGTCATAAGACACGACGTCGAAGGGAGCCTCCTCGGCCACGGCCAGAGCCTGAAGCTCGGGAACACGAAAGGACTCATGCAGCTGGCCGAAACGGACGAGGAACTCCATCCTGTCGAGAAGGCTGGTCGCGTATGTCAGTGCTGGCACTGAGTTCTTCCTGCTGGACGAGACTGGATTGCGTATTCGGCTCTGTGAACGAGTGTGGACTCAACACCTCGTACCTGGTATCAAGATGGTAGACGCTTAAAATATTCGATTTGATACTGGCTGATTTTGGTTCAAGTATTTCATCTTGTGCTGCGGTGAAAAATAAGCATGTTGTTTTGCGATCCCTATTTCTTCCAGTGGCTCAGTTTAGAGTCCAGTACAGAAACAAGGTACCAACCCGAAAGTCAGTGTCTCGGTATCGGTCAAATGTTGAAAGGGTCTCGCAAAAAGGCATGGGAACCATCATGAGCGAAGAAGATATTTAGCCTTCTAACCCTAACCCTAGTAGTAGCAAGAGGCAAGTGCCATTTCTGCACTTCAGAGCAAAATACTTGATTAAAACCTTCCTCTCCATATTTCTTCTATGCTCTTGACGGCTCACTCTCTCATCTTGCAATATCCAGAGTACCCAGTGCTCTAATCATATCTGGTGAAATGCTCTCATTCGGAGAACCCACCGTCTATGAGCGGTCCAAGTGCTTCTTCACGTACGGCCGCATGCCCTACCTCGACCCTCACCAGCCTCCAACCCAGTGGACGTCCAAGGGAAAGCCATGGTCGACGCTGGTGACACACGACTTCATACGAAGGGTTAGTAACCTGGGAAATACCTTGGTTTCTTTCTCCCCATAAAAAAAGAGTCGTAGAAAGCTGACTGCACCGCCAGGTCGACCTTATTCTGCCGCAGGAGTCTTGGCATCTACTTCGAGAAACGTTATCAGGGACTTCGACGCCTCCTCCCGAATTTTATCGGGTTACCATGTCTCTTTCCCAGATCCTGCAGGGCGGCTTCTTCACAGAATATATCAAGATTGGTGTGTAACTAGCCCCCCCCCCCCAACGATCTCTTTCAGGGCCTGACAGTGGGGGTCCCGGCTTATACTGGCGCGCTGTTCCTAGCACGGTCTACTGACGTGTGTGTTGGGCAGGTGATATAATCATGCTTTCGCAAGGCCGAAGAGATGTCGACAACGTGTTCACACTCAAGGACGGTGAGGGACAATCATTCCTCTCTTCCGCGTAGATGATTGCCGCTAATATCTGATAGGCCAGCTTACCATGTTCTTAGACAAGGAGACTTATGAACGAGCTGGTCTGGTGGGCAAGCCTTACGGCGCCAAGGGGAACAGAGGTTTAAGGCCTCGCTGGGTAGTTCAGTTCGATCTCCGGAGTCCATCTATGTTTCGAGGCAAGAAGGGCTTCGACCGGTTGATCTACGCTTGCAAAGATGTGCTTGACGGACCGCGAACGTGGCTATTCAGAAATGTGTCTTCAAAAGGTGGGTTTACTCTTCACCCCTTATTCTTGTTTTGTTTTGTTGTGGCCCCTCTGCTACGGTATCGGGAAACCTCGAAGTTCACCTCTAAAACCACCCTTCTGCAGTGCCCGTTCCCGATCCCCTGGATGCTTTTCACCCTACTACGTGCAGGGCGTCGCCGGAGATATGCGAGGGCCTCCAAGTCACCTTGCCTCCCCTGAGGCCGCCTTCCGATTTGGTCACTGAACCCGACACCAACAACGTGCCGGAGGCGGTGGCCGACATTTATGAGTGGCTGTCGCTAGTCCGTCTCCAAAGCCCACGTGTAACGGCAGCAGATGCTATCGACCCCTTTCTCAGCCGCTACCAAACTCCCGGGAGTCCGGACGAGCAGAGCGCGACCAAGCTATGCACCATCAGCTGGGAAGGCCTTCTCCCACCCTCGTTTGCCCAGGGGTTGCTTGTGGATGTCATCTCCAAACTACCCTCCCGCGACTGGGTCTCCTTGAGCGTAGCATCTTTCTCCAAGACGATGTACGGGGACGCTGCCGAAAGTACGTTTCTTCGGCCGCCGGATGCCCCTAAAGAATATCTTCTTTGGGATATCAAAAGCCATGAGTAGCTTGCCCCTACGGGGATTTATGTATCAACCTTGCCGGGGCCGGACGTTGCGATCCTCTACCAATGCCTCGTCCAGCATCGCATCCTCGACCAGCTGCCGTAGCGCTGCCTGGCCAGCCTCTGTGTGGAAGTCCTCCCTCCCAGCCAGCTCCTCGATGCGCCTCCTAAACTCTGGATCAGGCGGTGCACCGCCGGTATCCTCTTCAGTCATGGTACCAAAATTCACCAATAGACCCTGAGGGGGCGGCGGAAGATCGCTGTTGGCATATCCATTGACAGGGGCGTGTTGCAAGTTGGTTCCATCAGCCAGCCCGGACGCCTCCTTGACCGCGAGATAGTCGGCCACGGCAGGGAAGTCGCCCTCCTGTTCAATTTTCTGACGTGCTGTCTGTCCCTCCTCACCAGTGATGTTGATATCGAGCCCGAGCTCTTCGACAAGGACCCGGGCGGCCTCGACGGTCTCGACGACGAACAGGGCGGTCTCAGAATCCTCGTCACGCAGGTCGACAGGCACGTGGAACTCGTTGACTAGGGCACGCAGGAGATCAAGGTGGTTGTAGCTCGCAGAGGCGTGGAGCAGGGAATAACCGTGCTCATCTTGTTCAGAAGCGATAGAGGGGTTCTCGCGGAGCAGCGACAGCAGTGCGGCGGGGTTGTCCGCGGCCAGGAGGAACGGGTTGGGCGGCATGGTAGTTGTCGAGTTGTCGTGTGCCGAGAGTCCAATAGGTGGACCTTGGGAAGGGGAATATCGTGGAATGCCAAACGTGCAACAATGCCTGATTGACAGATGATGAGATAGACGCACACAGTAACGAGTGTCCCAACCCCGTCTGGATCTGTTGGGTGGTTGCCACACGTCAAGTTGCACCTGAAATCTTGCTAGTCGTTGGCGGGGTCTCAAGTTGACGCATACTTTCGTTAGGCGCATATTTTTACTCGTAAATGGACTAAGGATACGCGCCGAACCAGGGGAATTTCATTGTTCGTAAAACATACGGTACATGACATGTAACACAGCAGAGTTGCATTTTGGAAGGTTCTATGATAATATCAATCATGGGGATTTCATCTTCAAACAATTATTTGAGGATTGCACCCGACGAATTGACTTCTTGACCCTGTCGGATCGTGTGCTCTAAGGAGAGGCAGGTACTGGCGCGGAGAGTGGTTTCTGGCAACAACCGTACTGTACTAGAGATCAGAGAACGGCACGTGAGACGTCTATAGTACTGTTGGCACCTAAGAAGGATATGTCCAAGTTGCGCTGAGGTGTTGTGGAAGTTCAAGCTCGTCTATCTGATCCATGACCTAGCCATACGAGCGAGCGCCTCTGAAACCCTCCAACGAGAGAGAGGCTTTGCTACTTTGCTTAGCGGGCGCAACAAAAAAAAAAAAAGGTAAATTGTTCAAAAGCCCCACAGTCCAATGAACCTCTTGCGCACCCCCTCCCCCTTGCACCTGGCCACGCTAAAAATCCAATTAGTGGCTTATGTAAGTCAATCGCACAATCCAGGTGTGGTCTCCCGAAAATTCGCAGCAAACTCCACCCCGACATTTCAATCTTTGAGAATCTTAGCATCGACAACTCCATCACCAACGCCATCCTCAGTCCAAGATGCCTACTCGATTCTCCAAGACCCGCAAGGTATGCCCGTTCTCCTCGAAAGGAACAGATTGTTGCAGCATTCAGTGATTCAGGGCAGACGTAACTGACTTTTTGATGATTGAAGCACCGCGGCCATGTCAGCGCCGGTAACGGTCGCGTTGGCAAGCACAGAAAGGTACGAGACGAACGAATCCTCCCCACGCAGCCAGGCGACGCAAAACCCTCCAAGGCGAAGCCGAGCCTGAGAACGAAAACCTGCCTTTCGAACACGATACTGACGGACCATCCCTCATTCTACAGCACCCCGGTGGTCGTGGTATGGCCGGTGGTCAGCACCACCACAGAACCAACCTTGACAAGTACCATCCTGGTTACTTCGGTAAGGTCGGTATGAGGCGCTTCCACCTTCTCCGAAACCAACAGTGGAAGCCTGAGATCAACGTCGACAAGGTGAGCATTTCCTCCGTCCGAACCACCCCATAGACACGGACAACACCGCCGGGTCTGGCTACAAGCAGACGGCTCAAGCAGTCACTGACATGTCTCTTTTCTTTTCCCCGATGCAGCTGTGGTCTCTGGTCCCCGCCGACCTGCGCGAGAAGCACATCAACAAGTCCGCCGATACCGCCCCCGTCATCGATCTCACCGCCCTCGGATACGCCAAGCTGCTCGGCAAGGGCCGTCTGCCCGAGGCTCCCATTGTCGTCCGCGCGCGCTACGTCAGCAAGCTGGCTGAGTCGAAGATCACCAAGGCTGGTGGCGTCATTGAGCTGGTTGCTTAAAGTGAGATTGCAGAAGGGTGGCAGCACGTTTTGGGGAAGGGGCTCTACAGGGATAGGCAGGCAGGCATGGACACAAAAAGCAACTTTCGCAGAATCGGTCGCATGGGCTGGCTGAAGGAATTTCCATCTGGCGTCTATCGGTTTTCCAGTGTCTAGAGCAATGACACAAATCTTACGATGAACAAAGAAATACCCTACCTACAACATGATCGACATGAGGAACGGGGGACATGCCCTGTGGCTGTTGTGACGGGTGCCTGAGGTCTTGCTGGTGGGAACGGAGCGACTTTTGCTGATGACTAGCATTAGGCCCAAGCCCATCTCACGAGCGTCGGCAGGCTTTCCATAGCACGAAAGGCAATTCATCGGCGCTGCAGACGGATATACAACCAAGCACTTTTGCGTGACAACCGAAAGGGGACAAGTTGTTTTGGGGACGAACGCCGGCTGTGACCAATTGATACCATCACCCTTACATCTATATCTGCCACCCAGCCAGGCTCCACTGACCATCAGAGCCTCTCACATGCAGAGGCTGCAGTCAATCCTGCTCTGCCACAGTGCTAGCCTCTCTACCTAGCGTACATGTCTATCAAGGGCGCTCTCTAGAGGCGTTCGTGTCTTGAGGTCCTCTGCTGTTGAGATCCCGAGCCCCTGAAGGAATGTGACTTTGATCTTGCAACGTATTTCGCACTCGGCGCTGAATTTGAAGCAGGTAGCTGACTACGGCTGGATTATCGACTTACCGTTTGGGATGTTTGGTAGAGCTTCCTATGGGCACCAGCAACCGGCTAGTTGTCTACCACCATCAAGGTTTGTCCTTGGCACAAGCAAGCAAACAGAAGCCGACCTATAATCCTGTTTCATGCACAGTGTACGACAGTTGCCTCTGCACCTACGATTCAGCGGATCAGGATCCCCAGCCCCCCATTAGGCTCGGCCTGCTGGTGCAATGGCACGCCACAGGGGGAGGGTAGCCGCCTTGGCATAGGCAATCCACACCAAGGTGACGACGTCACGGAGCGAGCGAGGGCCAACTTGGCTGAAAGGATAGTACAAGAGGCCGCCGTCGGCTGAATTTCGAGCAGCCTTCTTCGTCTTCTCATACTACACCATCCTTTTCCCCTTACAGACCAACAACACTTCTCCATATCTCGCAGCCCAAATCTTGGAAGGCAAAACATCACAACCATGGACTTTGTCAAGAACCTCACAGGCGGCAGCAAGGAAGGCGGGCAGCAGAGGCAACAGGAGGAGCAGCGGGCTGGGGGTGGTGGTCTGATGGACAAGCTCAACAACGTGGCCGGAGGTGGTGCGGCGGGCGAGAAGAAGGAAGATGGTCTGGACAAAGGTGTGTGGATATCTTGAGAGGGCCCTGTCATCACCTCCTCCCTTCAACCTCCAGAGCGAAAGCAAACTGAGCATATGGGCGAATACAGGTGTCGATTGGGTTCAGGAGAACATCCTCAAGCAGGGTGACCAGTCAAATGAGTCTGCTGTCGAACAGGCCAAGGACGAACAGATCTCGGGTGAGCCAAACTCCCGTAGGAAGGGCAAAGACGACAGCATGCATGACTGGCCGACGAACTGCTAACGTTGAGATCTGGGTAGACTTCATTCGCAAACAGTACAAGTCCCAGACTGGGAGTGATTTCCCTGTTGCAGATAAATAGGAGACACGTTTGAAAGGGCATCTAGTCTCGGTGTCAACTGTCTACGATACACGGAGACAAGCCCTCTCTGGGCAGGTCAGTTCTCTTTTTGAGAGAAACTCTCCCCTCCATTGACATGGGGATGTTGGGCCATCTAGACGACGAAATGAAGACGCAAACAGGCACGTGTTCTATGTAGGCGGGACAATTTCTCCTGTAATATTCCAGCTCAGAGTTTTTGTCTCCTGGAATTCATCGTGCTTATATTCTCCTCCTTTTTCGTAGAAGAATTCCCATTCGTGTTTCCTTGTAGAATTCGCAAGTTGACATATGGTTGTTGATAATGACGATTTATTTATTCGGTTCGGCGGTGGCGTGAACGGAACCACGGAGTATCCGCCGTGTCCGTCAGGGTCCCCGGGCACGGCGGCACTTTGGGTGGGGGGCTGACGCTAAATAAACCCCCACTGCATGCGAGACACAGGTGAGTTCCATCCATCCATCCATCACGACAGTACCTGGGAGCGCCCTTTCTTTCTGTATTTCAAAGTACACGCACGACAACCACGTAGACGAGTCTCTGTGCTCTCTCTATCTCTCTATATCTGGGGGAAGTTAAAAGGAAAAGTCAAGGAAAAGAAGGAAGAAGAGACAGAAACAGGGCCAACTATCCTCTTTTCAGTCCCTCCGCCAAGCTCCCCATACACCTTCCGCCATGGACTACGTCGAGCAGCGCATGGCTCAGGAGGCCCAGAGAGCCGCCGTGTAAGTTCATGATCGCCTCAAGGCCTTCTGCTCGTCAAAACCAGCACCCCGAGCTCTGCAGAGAGTAACAGACACATCGTCGCTGACCACCCGTTACGAACAGGAGCCCGTACTCCGATGCCCTCATCACGCCTCTGAACGTCCTCCTGCTCTCTCTTCTAGGCTACACACTCTACGCCTTCCTCAAGCCCTCGGTGCTCCCCGTCCTCCCCAGGGAGCCACCTGCCACCGTCTTCCGTACCTTTACCCCGCGCACCTTGCTCCCCAACAATGGCGAGAATGGCAACCCCATCTACTTTGCAGTCCGCGGCCGCGTCTTTGATGTCACGAGCGGGGCCAACTTCTACGGCCCTGGCGGTCCCTACGAGAACTTTGCTGGGAGGGATGCGTCCCGTGGGCTGGCCTGCGGCAGCTTCGACCAGGACATGCTCACCAAGGACCTCGACGGCCCTCTCGATACCCTGAGCGACCTGGGGCCCGACGAGATCGAAGCACTGCAGGGCTGGGAGGATCAGTTCTCGGCCAAATACCTCGTCGTCGGGAAGCTGGTCCCCGTGGGCCAGGAGGAAGACTAGGATCCCGATTGTCGGTGTTCTATGGTCTGCTGTAGATCAGCTCCTCGTTACCTAATAGACTGTGTTGTTTCTCAACAGATGACGGGCTGAAATTCCCCAAAGGCGGCAGGCGTTCTCTTGTTTTTCTTTGTTTTCTTCTTCTTTCGAGATGCCAGAGCTGAGGATAAGCAACTTCAGGCACCAACCATTATAGAAGATTATGCTGCATACCAGGATTCTAGGGGGCTTCATTGGAAACACCTCTGAACACACTTTGCGCCAATTCTTTGTCTCCCAAACCTCTCATTTTGGCATCTAGATGAGTGTATCTGTCGTGCTCCCCCCTCCCCCCCTTCTATTATTCTTCTACCTTCCCTGGCGACCACTGCTGTTCTTCCTTGGCCTCTCACTGTCCCCTGTCCTCAGCCAATTATGAGACTTACAAGTTCCTCAGACAATGGTTGGGTTGAAGAATGCGAGCATCTGTAGCCTCTTTGACTGCCAAGTATCAGATCAATGTCTATATGGGCGTCTTTTCATAGTTGATAAGTGTCAAGGTCGATGTTAGCTTTACATGATTTGATTCTTAAATCTTTGTACACAAATTCTTCGATTATTCTCTCATGATGTTGATGTTCCTGATGGCCAGTCGTCGGTCATTATATTGTCCTTGTTCAATTGTCTTACAGCCCTTTGGCCCGGATCTTTCTACCATGTCCCAGCACATGTTCCAATATGTCGTCTTTGAAGTTGTGATGCCAGTGATATTTGATGATAGCAGAGGCCCCAGATTCGATCTCAGCAACAGCCAGGGGCCAGTCTGGTTTGGGATAACACGATGTCTTTGCGGATCCGGATCAACATTACAGTCACGCTGTCTATCGATGGAGGAAGCTGTTGGTAGCCATGGACACAACTTCAAACCTCAAACCAAGGTCTCTTGTGTTTACTTCTTTTTCTTCTGCTTCTCCTGCTCCCTTTCCTTGGCACTCAACCCCTGTGGCTCCATCTGTAAGTGACAGCCTTGTCTCTTTGTCTCTTCCTATCTGTGCCCATTGTGAGCCCAGTTGCCTGATTGACTGGCCATTACAGCATTCGATCCAATCCAAGCAATGGCGGCACCGATTCGTACCGGCGAGGACGATGGCGTGGTGGGCGAGGAATCAACCACAGGGCCTCTGCAGCTTGAATCTATGCCTGTGGACGTCCTCTGTCTCTTCATGGACAGCGTTCTTCGTCCCTGGTTCCTCAGCATCGATACCCGTGGCCCTCGATGGGTTGTGAGTGACCTGCACGCTCGACTTGACATGGCCGAGGCGGTGCAATACTACCGTACCCTCGCCTTGGTCTCGCGTCGCATGTTCACCATTGCGACACCATACCTGTACCGAATGGTACACCTGAGAGATGTTGCCGGGCTGATGTCTCTGTGGCGTACGCTGTCGTGCTTGCGGCCTTCCAACGCCACCTATATCCGTCATCTTTTAGTCGGCATATCTCTAACGGGCTGGCGGGCCAAGTTTGAGACCATAACCTGGATCGAGAGGCGCAACCCGCTCATAGTCGATGGGACCGATGTGATCGCCCACCCCAGTACGCAGCCATACGACCAGCCAACCACATGGGCGGACGGTCAGCCGTTGCGCTGGGCCGACCTGCTCAGCCAAGACCCCAATATCACCCACAGGATCTGCTTCGATATTGTGGCGAGGGCCCTGCATTTGCAAAGCCTCGCTGTCATGGCACCGATCCACACCACCATCGGGCTTCCGTTCGCCCTCAGGCAGCCAGTGCCCATCTCGGCGACCACAAGTTTCATGACGCAGACCATCCTTCGCGAGAAACTCCGCGTCCTCACGCTCCATGTGAGAGGCTTCTCCTGCCACGACTATCTCTCCATATACGGGTCATTGGTCTTGCCTGAGCTCAGCCGCCTCAAGCTCATATCAGATGGCCAGTGGTGTATATTGAGCCTGCACGATAGTGACGGGTCTGATGAGGCAACGATTCTGCGGAGGGCCAGGACCATATACGTGCTGTGGGCTCCCGGCTTTTCCTGCTCGAGGTTGGACTTGCGGCTCATGTTGGAGGATATGCCTCGAGTAAAGAGTATCACTGCCCTTACACCGCCGACGATGCCCGAACATGATGCCGATCATCATGATGATCCTGGTGACGAAGAGGAAGGGGAAGATGGTGTGACTGCCAATATCAATCAGCAGCTCAGGGCGCACGGGAGAAACCTGAGGCACCTAAACCTCCGCTGGATGATAGACCTGCCCTCTTCAGTATGGCTGTCCTTTGGTCCCACCAGGCGCCTGGTCTGTCTGCCCAGTCTCGAAAACCTCGTCGTGCTGGAAACGTCCACCCAGATGCTCTTTGGATCCCTGAAGAAGCTCGAAACACGACTTCGAGACCCGGCAGAGCACGGGAGCGTGACGCAGCTACTCCGCCGCCTTCCAGATTCGCTGCAGGTGACCTCCCTCACCGAGTTCTGGGCGCAACGCGAGCGCGGCATGTTTTCCACCTCGGCAGACGAACACTACAACATCGCCCGCCAGATGATCGAGGACGACTGGATCGATGCATTCCTCCGAGCTGATGCTGCAGCCGCCCAGGGCGAGCCAGCCTACCATATGATCCAGCTTGCCGAGGACAAGGCAATCTTGGCACTCATGGAGCTGCTGTGCCAGGTCTGGTTGAATGGGAAACGGCAGGCACGAAAAGTCGAGCTCAGGCCGCAGAATTTCGATTTCTATTGAACGTACACGCACAAGGTGTTGCTGGCGACCGACGGCCTGGAGGGGCTCCTGCCAGTAAGGAAGGATCCGCAGGGCCTCGAGTCGTACGAGTACAGCTTTGTCCCGGTCGTATATCTGCGAGGTTTGCACTCTGCAATCCCACGGCAATGAAACTGAGCAACAAGGCTTTCGACAATGTACCTGCGTTTGGGAACTCTTCCTAGAGTGGATGACGACGACGACGACTTCTTGCACCACAGGAGGAGGAAGAGGAGAAAAGTTTTCTTTGTTGTTGGACGCAGGACAGATCTGACTGCGCAACTTCCTACTGTGTACACCTCTTCATATCGGACGAGATGATGTTGCGTGGACCATGGATGGGCATGGAGCCTTGCATTTCAGAGTGCTGCTACCTGGGTGGGTTCCGAATCCTTGCTCGTCAGTCACAGGAGCACTGCCACTCATGCTTATCTGTTGTATCGCTTCAGATGATTGACGACTGGGAGATATCATTTCGAGAATCTGTTATTCACCCTGCAAACAACAAACTCTCACTGGACACGGGGCCTTGGCCGGAAAGTTTTGCTGTGCTTTGAACCAGACAGCTGTGGACTGACTGCGCGGTTGTTTCATTTGGGTTGGACTGTTGCTACCCGCCAAGACATGCAATGCGAGAGCCAAACATGGGAATAACGCCCGTCGCCACATGATTATGATCCTGAAATTGGAGCGTCACCTCACTTACTTTGCGCAATGATCATCCTCTCTCACCTACCACAACGACACGGCGGAAGGGGGGGGGGCGGAAGGATCAAGCTTGCGATTCATTCCTTCATTCTTTTACATCCGCGCCTCTATAAGGGAGAAGCAAAGCAGATCGGAAGTCGTCGTTGTCTCTCGTTTGTCTGTCATTGGTGGGTCACCTGATTCTCGCAGGGGTACCTTGTGGGCACTTTTCAGCACCCAAAGTGCTACGATGAGGACAAGGACCAATGGCACCTGCGATGGTATCAAATCTGGACCAAGGAACAGGGAGGGCTTTAGGTGACCAGATCCACAGCGGAACGGGCGATTTTTATGGGACCCAGAGATAAGTAGCAGGACGGCGTGGGCGGGCAAAACATCCTGAGGAGGTCCCACTCGATAAGCTCTCAGCTCGTGAGTGTCGACTATTACGATTTTCCCATCTCTCTCCTCCCGGGCAAGCCAAGCCTGTTCGTTGGTCTTGGTAGTCTGTGGCGGCGTGGCTGCCGACTATTGTAGGATTAGCCGTATATATTTGCCGTCGGAACATTTCACCCGTGTCTTGCTTGTGTACTTGGAAGAAGAAGAAACAAGACAACAACGTGAAATCTTGGGTGACGATCGAGGCGCGTTGAAAAGAGTTTCAACATGGAGTGGTTGAGCCAAGAATCTTACTTGGTCCGCCACGCTGAGTGTCATCTGTATGTGTCACTTATCAGCTGCAGCTAAAGTTTCTTGATCCATGATCTTCCCACTTTCCGCCCATGTCATCAGAATTGTTTCTCTAGTAAATTACTATACGCATAATACTACAACGTGGTATCTGGCCCAAAAGAGGGGGCTGCTTTCGGGCGACGACTCGGATCCGAACGACGCTCTTTTACTCATGGGTCGCAGAGAGTTAGGTGACCTTGTTCTGATACCTTCGTGTGTCCTTCGAACAAGGTAAAGGCGGGTGGGTTCGTGACGCAGCAGCAGAAGGGGTATGGAGCCAACCCAACCTGCTACTGCTCTTGGTGCGTGTGTGCTGACACACGGGATGCCCTGTAGAAGGCAAATGGTCGCCTTCTAGAAGACGTCGGCTGCAGGGAATGTTCATGGGTGATCACTGTTCCGTCTATACCATGAAGATGGGATGTTGGCTGCCGCATCGGGATAGTCAGCGCAATACATACTCGGGTGTTGGTGTGCCTCTTCCGCGCCCCCCTCCCCCCTTTCTCCTTCTTCCTATCGACGATCTTCCCACCATGACGAACCCGAGCTGCGAGTAGACGCGTTTCAAAAGACCCGCCCTTAAGTTTCCAACAGAGGCTTTCTCTTGATATAGTGCGGCAGGGAGTTGTCGACGGGTCTCCCCTAAGCCTGCCTACCTGCGTAAGTATGCGGCCTGCGAGTCGAGCCAACCAGCCTGTACGAGCACGTACTGTGCTCTCTTCCAAGTTCCGTGTTTCTGTCTCCCTCCCTCTATTTCCGGACAGAAAGAAGTACATGAGAACGCCGGTGATCTGCATCCCAAACTCGCCGCCCACTCTACCCTTCGCCCCCGTCATCCCCCACGCTCACTCCACCTGCGATGTCCTCTGCGGCCTGAGCAGGGTCTCCACCGATCCCTTTCTCTCTCAGGTAAAAAGCATGACAGAAAAGAAGGTGCATACTATATCAAATGGATGTGCAAAGTGGGAACCGGTGGGTTCTCTCGCTCATTTGTATGCAGTATGTCGTATGGAAGACATGGCACCACGCGCGTTGATTTGCGTTGGGTGGACTGCATCATGCATGCCCCGAGTTCCTGGATCCGGGGCCCTGATCCCAGAATCTATCATATATTTCTTTAGAACCCCCTTTATTAGTTCTTGTCTCGTATGGCCATTCTTTCTTGCCAGGAAACACGTCTCTCTCTTTTTAGGCGGCTTCTCCGGTTCCGCAGAGAAAGCTCCTGTCCTGTATTCACAAATCAAGCCAGCCCGGCCGACAACATGGGCTCAAGTGAAGAACACTCGACCGAGAAGTCGGTGCCTCCCCCCTCGGCCAACCATGATGTTGGCGCGGGTGTCGTCACGGATCATGGCGCGGAGAGTGAGCTGCACAGGCGTCTGAGCAGTCGTCATGTCACCATGATTGCGCTTGGCTCTTCCATCGGCATGGGTCTCTGGCTCGGTAGCGGAACCAGTCTGGCCAACGGTGGCCCGGCTGCTCTCTTCATCGGCTGTAGGTTTTCATCGTGTGTCGTGAGGTGGCGGTGGTGGTGCTGGTGTTGTTATTGCTGTTGGACGACGTATGTAGGAACAGATCAGCTGACAAGGGGACGCCTCAGACATCCTTTCCGGAACCATGATCTGGTCTGTCTCCCAGTCTATCGGTGAGATGGCCATCATGTACCCCCTCCCGTCGGCCTTCGTACAGTGGACAAATAAATTCGTCGACCCGGCCGCCGGCTTCGCGCTGGGTTGGTGTTACTGGTTCTCCTGGTGGATCACCATTGCCAACGAGCTTGCTGGTCTCGTGACAGTGCTGGGCTTCTGGGAAGGGAGCAGCAAGATACCCACTGGAGGTTGGATTGCTATCTTTCTGGTCGTTGTTGTGCTTGTGAACATCTGCGCTGTCAACTATTTCGCCGAGACCGAGGTCGTCTTTGCAGCCATCAAGTTTGGCTGGATCTTCGTCATCATCATGTCTGTCTCCCTCGACTCCAACCCAAACGAAGAACTTTTTTTATCTATTTTTTTCTTAAAAAAGAGAAAGAAAAGGAAAGACTCCTGCTGACATGAAAGCCGACAGCACCATGATTGTCATCTCCGCCGGCGGCGCACCCAAGGGCGGCCCGATCGGGTTCAAGTACTGGGACACCACTCACGGTTTCACCAACGGCTTCAAAGGGTTCCTCGACATCATGCCCACCTGTATCTTCGCCATGTCCGGATCTGAGGCCTGCGGTCTCGTCGCCGCAGAGACCGAGAACCCCCGAAAGTCGGTCCCCAAGGCTGTCAACTCCATCTGGATCCGCCTGGGTCTCTTCTATGTCATCGGCTCGCTCATGATCACCATCACTGTTAGCCCATCTAATGAGAACCTGTTTGGCGGCACGGGTACCAACGCCTCGCCCTTCGTCATCGCCTATAGGGATTCCGGTCTCGAGCCCTTGGCGCACATTATGAACTTCATCATCTTCATCTCCGTTTTGTCCACGGGCAGTATCTCCGCATACTCGGGTGCGAGGACTCTTGTCGGTCTCTCTGAGATTGGCATGGCTCCCAAGGTCAGTTCGACGAATGCCTATGGATACTTCGGTAGCCCCGACATCTGGCCACATACAGAATCTTGTTTGCTGACTTTTCCTGCTTTTCTTGTCTTTGTAGCAAATGAGGAAGGCTGACAGGATTGGTCGTCCCTGGTGGGCTCTCGTGCCGACACTGATCATTGGTGGTGGTCTTGCGTTCCTCAACGTCGACGAGACTGGTACTACCGTGTTCACATGGTTTTCCAACCTGACATCGCTCATCACCCTGTTCGGATGGGCCATGATCTGCTTCTCCCACATCAGGATGCGGCACGCATGGAAGGTTCAGGGCCGCTCTGTCGACGAACTCCCCTGGAAGACCTGGACGTTCCCCGTGGCTGCTTGGTGGGGGCTCGGCTGGTGCATCCTTCTCGTCATCGCCGAATTCTACCTCAGCATCTGGCCCCTCGGCGACTCCCCCAGCGCCAAGAACTTCTTCGCCAACTTCGTCTCTATTATCGCTGGTGTGATCATCTGGCTCAGCGCTCGTCTCTACTACTACCTGACGGAGAAGTCAGGCTGGTGGGTTAACTCTCGCACCATCGACCTTGATGCAGGCCGGCGATTCTACTCGGCGGATCAGGTCGAGGATGTCGAGAACAGTGCAGTCGACAAGAAAGCGTTCGGCTGGATAAGGAGGATCTGAGTTGTGACTGTACGACCCGTGATGGGAACCCAATGCCGCATCAGTTGGTATTATTCACGTCATCGAAACCCCTACAGCATGTGTAAGATTGTATGCGGATAGTCTTACCTTTTGTGTCTTATTTACACCATTATATACTACTGAAGACATATAAAAGCCTACTAGGCACCTTTTAAGATTATGTCGTGTTGAATTTGGTCTTGAATATGGAGTGAAAAGAGGAGCTGGAGATCGAGGACCTTGTCTAGCTCCACGGCTTGCCATCGAAAGTCGCAGGCTATCCTGGGGCGTCATCCACTCTTCACCGAGTTGAGTGTGCCTTTGCGCTTCGTGTCTTTTGCGGTGAATTTCACTTGGCCACCGAGGTACGCGGGCCTCAAGGCCTCACTTCGATCTCCTCCACCCCTTCTGTCCGATCCACCTTTTCGTCAAGATGCATATTCAGTGCGTGTTGCCCAGGGGTGACTGTCCTGCCACGAGATGCGAAAACGCCGCCGGTGATGCCTTTCGTAAACAAGAGAGGTATATCCTCCAGCTCTATGCCTTTTGTCTCCGGATAGAAGAAGAACACCATAGGGATGAAGAAAGCGTTCAAGACAGCAAAGACGATGAAAGTACGCCACCCGATGTTTTCTACGGTGTCATGAATGGTGTCAGCGAGTAAGGAGAGACAAACTCAAAGTAGCGAGACAGATGGGAAGGAGTGGTTGTCACTGACCAAAAGAGATCGGGGTGATCTTGACTACGGCGAATACCGCCATCCAGTTCCAACCAGACGCGATTGCTTGCATCCTGGACCGCACACGGGTTGTCGAGAGCTCGGAGGGGTAGAACCACGGCACGGGAAGCCAACCTACGCCGTAGCAGAGCTGAAAGATGAAGATAAAGGCAACGGCCGTGTAGGCTGCTCCCTGGGTTCCGATCGAGAGCAGGATCGTGACGACGATGAAGCACACACAGAGTCCCGCCGAACATAGCATGAGCAGCGTTCGCCGCCCGTATCGATCCATCAACAGGACCGGAATAGCTGAACCGACCAGGTATGTACACTGAGCGCACCCACCGAGGATCAGCGACAGGTTGCGGGTCAGGCCCATGTCATTCTCGAGGATCGAGGGCAGATAGTAATTGATCATGTTGGATCCGCTAAACTGCTGACCCAGCTGGACCGAGATGATGAGGAGGAGACGTCGTAGATTTTGGGCCTCGCCCCATGTAAATAGCTCCTTGATCCTGAAGGGGCCGTCCTTGTGCTCCTCCTCCAGACCGGACTGGATGTCAAGGAGAGTCTTGCTGACCTGGGCGTCGTCGAGGGGCCTGTCCGTGATAGCCGCAACGACGGCCCTCGCATCCTCATGCCTGTCGTGAGCGACGAGCCAGCGGGGTGTCTCTGGCAGGCCGATGACCTGAAGGATCAAGAAGATGGCAAAGACGGCCTGGAAAGCGAAAGGGAAGCGATAGGAGAAGGAGGAGGCTCCGGAGAACGAAGCACCATAATCCAACCAGTAAGCTTGAGAGCAGAAGATTCTTTATTAGCCGCCGAGAGTCTCAATTCCAGAGCCAGATTTAAAAGCATCAAAGGGGAGGCCATTGTTTTGGAGGGGAGATGGGAGGATGAGAGACTGCACACCTATCACAACTCCGAGTATGGTCACTGTTCCCTGGAGCGTCAACAAGGCACCTCGAATATTGGCAGGTGAGCATTCGCTCTGGTAGACCGGAGCTGTCGAGGAGTTCATGCCGTTTCCGAAACCCGTTACTATGCGACCGACGAGCAGCTGGGGGATGGTAAAGGAGGACGTGAGGATGGCTGTGCCGATGATCATGATAGCGCCACCAACCATGAGCATCGTCCTGCGACCATACCTCTCGCCGATGAAGTAGCAGGCGATGGATCCAACCACACAGCCAATGTCGTACAGGCCGGTGATGTTGCCCTGCATGGCAGCTCCGGGGTCGTTAAAGTCGTGGGCAAAGGCATTGTTGGCACCGATGATGCCTGACATGACACCTGTGTCATTTTGAGATTAGGGGTTAGCCGTTGGGGGATTGAGTATTTGTGCTGAAAACTTTACCTTGATCGTAGCCTAGCAACAAAAATGCCTGGCAGGAGGCGGCCGTGATGGCCACGATGAGCTTCCGCCCCCGAAAGTTGTGTCTCCAAAGATACATCGTGCCAGATCGATATGTTGATATTCAGCCAAGAAATGAGACCCGATAGAGAGCATCTGTGTAGTCGACGGTGCAGAGTTCAGATCAATATTGACCCTAAATAATTGTTGCACCTTTGTCTTCTTGGGCTCGTGGTCGATTGTCCCGAAGTCATATCAATCCACAACGGTGGTACTGGCAGCTGGACAGATCAGTAAGCAGACCAGCCTCTGACAAGCAACAGTCTTGACGACAAGAACCCCCTGGCATCCTGCTGCGTTTCTGCTGTGTGTGGGCCCCCGAGCGTCACTGGACGTGCTCACAGGCGTAACAAATAAGCGAAGAGAATAGTTGTCGATGTGGTTCGGGGCCACCTCCACACCCGAACTTGCAGGGAGCTCGCTCCGCTGGAGCACTGTGCTGCATGCGGCTGCATTGAGCGGCGATGTCTCGGGTGATCAACCCCCCGAACTGCCTGTCCTCATACAAACGGCAACTAACCTTCTTCACGTTAACAAAAAGTAGAGCGTGATACTCGACATACTTGACATTTGAGCTTCATGGAGGTGTCACTTGACAGCCCGTCATAATGGGAGGTGATTGTTGGTTTAAAAACAACAACAACCAAATCACGGCTCACACTGCCTCGAATACGGTTGGCCTTGATGGTTGCAAATGGCTCCGGCTCAGCACGACCATCTAGCATCGTGGTGTCCTTTTCATCCCACCAATTGGGATGTCTGAAGACACTGTCACTGTCTTTTCTCGAGATCGAGACATCTCCATCCAAGAGCGAGAGCGCTGACCGGCTCACGGTATCGGTCATGCCAGCATCGACCTTGCGATGTCGACCTGCTTTGCTGAGCACTCGAGGCGCTATCATGTTGCTCGCCCAACGTGGATATTCTCCGCGGCGTCCCTATCGACGAGGTCATATGAAACCTTGACCAGCACGACCTCCAACCTTGGAGCAGGTGTTGATGTGTATGTCGTAGATGAAACCATTGGCATCATCTATCGGTCGGGACGAGTGGCAACAGGCACATGGCTGTTGGCAGTTGGTCATGTAATTTCTTCAGGTCCAGGGAATGTATGGGTCGAGATGATACCGAAGAGTTGTCCAAGACGAATCAAGAACAGAGAGACGTGGGGGAGAGAAGAAGGAAAAAAAAGGTTGACATGTTGCCTGACCTCGCCCTGTATAGCGTGCTGGCCCTTTGCTCCTTCTCCCCCATCAGGATACTGTGCTCATGGTCTACAGCGGAGCACGTAGTGATCATGTCAAGGTTGAGATGGCAGGCGCAGAAATCTACTTGAGTAAGTTACGATACTATGTATACCCCCGTAGTAGTATGGAAGGTGCTGCTGTCTTCACCATGTACCTTGGTACTATCGGTGGTAGTTAGGCGCTTTACCTAATCAGGGTTGAAATCCAGCCACACCCGCCTACGCCACGATTGCCTCATCAGTGGCTTATGCCTGAACGACGTCAACAAGCAAAGGTCAGTACCAGACGAGCTCGCCAAACCCCAGTGCCGTCCAACCCATCCCACAACCCAGACACAGCAGACACAGCAGACACGGCTTGGCGAGGGCCCGACGAAAAGGACAGGCTGACAGTAGTGACAGGCTCGTGGTAGACAACATCGATCGATGATCGGCTCAACTTTAGCGCCCGGGGCTGTTCAGGGCGTACAGAAAAAAACCTGATTTGTCGCCACAGGGCGGAAACAAGGACTGCATCAAAGATTTTATGGTTATCGAATGAGCGTGTATAATCTATATTTCAAGATCAATCCATCAGCATCATCACCTAGCGCCACTTGCCCAACTTGGGACACAACATCCCCCCTCCTCCCCCTCCGGCCCACCATAAGACTCGCATACCAAAGTTACCTTCATCATTCATAGTGCTTTGGGCTGCAGCACTATGTAAATTAACTTACAAGTTATGGTACGTAGGCGCTAGGACGCCCATCACTACCCATCAGTGTCCATATACCCATCCATCCATCACGCTCATCCCCTTCCGGGCTCCAGGCCCCACCCTCCAACTTCTCTCGCGCCTGTCAACCTTCTCTCTGCCTCTGATCTTCCCCGCGCCAACCCACCCCCCCTGGTCAGTCAGCAAAAACATGATGTCAGTCAGGTCGAGGTCCGGGCTCACTAATTACAGTATACTGTCATCATAAGTCTGGGGTTGATAGCTATGTCCACCCCACACACACGGCTCTCGCTCCACCTTTTCCGTGTGTTTCTTTCCTGCTATCTGGGCCCGTTGGTGTATTTTGATGACCTGGGGCCTGGATGGGTTAATCTCTAAGGTCTGTCTGATCGCTCGGGAGCTGCTTGAATCGGTATTCTCTTCGCCGGCACCATTCTTCTCTGTCC
The DNA here is from genome assembly GCA_014850475.1 of Cryphonectria naterciae. Classification (NCBI taxonomy): domain Eukaryota; kingdom Fungi; phylum Ascomycota; class Sordariomycetes; order Diaporthales; family Cryphonectriaceae; genus Cryphonectria; species Cryphonectria naterciae. The sequence continues at coordinate 49,735 of JACWST010000266.1, forward strand.
CGTCACCTTCCTGGTCCGCCTGGAGAAGGCCCAAGGGCCTATCAGAAGAAAAGGGAAAAAAGGACGAGGACAAAAAAAAAAAAAAAA
>JACWST010000267.1:6021-22242 GCA_014850475.1 Cryphonectria naterciae
CCCCGCGTGCTGGCTATCCCAGCATAGCCCCCCACACACCACACACCTCTCTGACATCCCTTGGAGCCCACCCCCCCCCCCCCCCCTCCTCCCCAGAGAGGCAGACAGAGCCATGAAATAGTGGTGCCACCCGCGAGAGAGAGAGAGAGAGAGAGAAAAGAAAAAAAACCACCCAAAAACCTACCCATAATAAACAACACGAGGTTGAGCGACTTCCGCCGATACACGGAGACCGTGGCCTCACTCCACTACCAACGCCTCCCGGGGGGTAATCCTCTTTGGGGTGAACACGGCGTTCCATGCCCCGCGCCCGCGCGCCTCCCAACCTGTTCTACCCAACGTCTCCGTTCTAATAATACGCATACGATAGTTGTTCTCGGTCAGACGACAGATGGACTGCTTCTTTCTTCTTTCTCGAATGTCTGCCCGCCACTGGCCCGTCCTGTCGCTGTGAAAAATCTCCTTCCTGTCTCGGGCCGATGTGGGTAAACAACATAATCAATTTACCGAGGCAGAAATGGATGAATGGGTCCTGCAGAGAGGGCAAACACGTTGAGCCGACTTTTGACTTTTGTCTTTCTCTTTTCGCGTTACCTTTTTTTTTCTTTTCTTGTGTTGTCTTTACAAGGTATGCCGAGTGTCTAGAAGGAATAGTCATATGCAATGATCTCTGGGTTGAGCTTTCTAACCCCCCCTCCCCCCCTCTCTCTTCTAGCCTAGGTCGGTCTCCATACTATACAATACACTACTGTAATATCTATGCGACAGCTACAAGGAGTGACCACTCCCCGCTGACTGGAAATGGCTGTGGCCTATTTAGCTGCGTATTGTCGGACTCACACAATATCACCGTCCTACACGCTCTACACGCTCTACCCCCTCCCCCCCTCTGCGAAATGCATCAAGACCTCTTCAGATATAATTCCGTCCCCTACCTATCCTCAGGTCTTTCTCCTTCACCATTTCTCTAGTCCTTTTCGAGCAGAACTTATTCCCTGCCTGACCTGCCCCTGATGAATGGGAACTCGGGCTCAGGACCATGGTTCTGTTCCATCAAGTATTGACTCTACAGGTGGTGCTTCAAACGGAGGTCCACTCGTACTGCCAGTCGAGCTCAGCAGGAGGTTGAACTAATAGGCGGGAAGAAATAAAATCCCAACAGGTGAGAAGAGAAACCCCTTCCTCTGGTCCGAAGAGGATGATGGGAAGAAGGGGGGGGGGGGCAGATGATGCACAACATCACCCGAGAAAAAGTCCTCTCAAGTTTGGTACGCATGCATGACAGCCGCCACCACCACCACCCTCCTCCGTGTTCCCTCTTCCTTCTTTCTTCTCCTTCTTCTCCCCCCTTTCTCCCCGCTTCGGACATATGAAGCTTGTCAAACCTCCCCCAACCATCGGCAGTTGAATCATTCGCTCCTCTCTCCCCATCCTCTCCCGTTCTTATCCTCCTCTCTCAGATAGTCGCTGCCTATCTTGCCCCCTTTCAGGAAAAAAAGGGAAAAAAAAATCGGAAAAAAAAAATCAAAAACCTCCCAGCTATTACGCCGTGCAGCACCGTACCATAGTACACCACCATCACCACCACCACCACCACCACCAACATAGGCAGCCAGCCCACGACCCTACCTACCTCATTCGCTGCAGTGGTGACAGTCGTCCGAAGGGAAGGGGGGGGGGTCAGAGACCAGAGATGCAAACCATTACGGCCCTGTCGATCGATTATCTCGATGCTACGCTCACCAAATAGCTCGGTACCAAAGTCTTGGTTATTGGTTGTGTTTTTTTTTGGGGGGGGGGGGGGGGTTTGCTTGTCTGGTTCTTTTCCCCCTAGCCCCCCAACCCTTCTCCTTTCCTATTACCCTCTCTTTAAAGATGTAACCCTAGAAACCACCCCTCCCCCTTCAAAAAAATAAAAAAATAAAATAAACTATACCCAATCCATTAGATATAACAAAGAGATGGGAGGAGAAAAAGGGAGAGGAAATCAGGAAAAGAAGAAAAAAAGGTGAAGAGCAGAAACCGATCCCAGCCCTCCGATCGGTCGGGACCTGGAGCAAAAATATTGCCCCCTTTCTCAAGATTGTAGACGGGACCCGGGGTGACAGCAGAGGTACTTGCAGCGCGCGTTTTCTTTACTTACTCAATAATCATGACTTAATGTGTAATGGAGCTAAACGATTAAGAAGGGACTTGGATTTATTTTCCCTGTGAGTTACTTGGTTGAAGCTTTTTCAAGAAAGGTGGTAGAGGCATCTTTTGTTTTCCCAATATTTCCTTCTGGGGAAGGAGAAGAAGAAGAAGCAAGAAGATGGAGGGTAGATGGTAGGGCTCCAAAGACGGTGAAGCAGAAAGGCCTCATTCTTGATGCATATAGGATTCGTTTTGTGTATCAGTGGTGCCTTTGCAACTATGGGCAATCTCCGGTACAGTTGCTCCCGTTGCCCAAGAAATACAAAAAACGAACCAAAGACAAACACACATAAGAATGAACCAAAAAAAGGAGAGGAGGTATCATAAAGCTCCTTATAGTTTTGTTTTGCTAAAGCCTACATACCAGGTTCCTCTGGCTGATCGATTCATTTGCCCATCCGCAGATCGCGCTCTCGTCCCAGAGGAAAGAAAAGGAAAGAAAAGAAAGAGAAAAAAAAAAAAGAAAGAAAGGAAGGAAGGAAAAAAGTAAATAAGAAAAAAGATTGGCTTCCATATACTTGAGAAGGGATATCCTTCTTTCCCTTCCTTGCTTTCCAAACGAGCCCAAGATACCCTTCACTCCAATATGTTATGCTTACAGAAGAGTACATTTGGGGCCAAAATGTATTGCTTTGAAGTTGGTCAATCCCACGGCTAGTATGTAAAAGAAAAGGGAGAGAGATTAAGAAAGAACTCCGAGACGCTGATGATAGTTGTCGTGATGTTTGAGGCAAGACAGGAACGCAATAGGAAGCTGAGAGAAAAATAAAGGAAAATGTTTATAATACACGACCGTCCCCGCCCCTTTCTTGAAAAATGGGCAGGGAGGTCTTGGGGAAATAGGCGCTGTTGATACCTGTGGGACTGGGACTGGGACCCCCCTTTCCCTTCCCCTCTAGGCTCCTGTCGGAGAGTTGAAGTTCTGTGGTGTGATGTTGGGCTGGAATTGGAAGGTCTGTGACTGTGGTTCGCCAAAATGGCTGAAGGTTCCGTTCCAGACCGACAGCTGGTCTGGCGAGCGGGGCCACGGGACCACGTCCGTCTGCGGCGGCGTCTCGAGCTTGAGAGTGGGAAAATTCTGGCCCTGGGCCATGGAGGATGGTGGCAGCGTCGTGGGCACGAGAGACGGGGTCGCGGGCTCACTCTCCACGTATCGAGGCGCGGAGAGCGACATGGGAAACTCCAGCTCGGATCCGAACTGCGACAGGCCCGGAGTGGTCAGCGCCTCGTCTGGCGTGACGTTGCCGCAACCAGCATCCAGGAGGAACTTGGGCTGCGGGAACTGCTGGAAGCTGTGGCTTCGGATGCTGTTGAGTGGGCCGTCCCGATTGTAGTCAGACGAGGAGGCTGGCGAGAACCCGATGGCTTCTTCGAATTTGCCCAGCGACAGCGAGGCAGATCGCTGCTGCTGAGAGCCCAGCCCTGAGTTGTCGGCAGAGAGAAAGTGCTGTTCAAAGGTTGGGCCGACCGGTGATACACTGGACGAGTCCTTGAACGTGGCCGCCCTTGCGGTGAGCAACGAGGTCCTGGCGAGCTGCTCCAGGATGCTGGGGTCGAAAGAGCGTGGGGATAGTGGAGAGACTGGCGGTCCCGACTTGACTATCTTGCCGGAGAGGGGACCGGTGGCAGACGCAGCTCGCCTGATTGTCCCGAACATCTCACCTCGCCTGGTGCTCTCAACACCTGTCTTGGGGCCGTTTGAGGAATCACGCAGTGCTGTCTGGTTGAGACGCTGGGGTGGCCGGATCTTCCTGCGCAGGGCGATGCTTGCGCTCGGGCACACCTGGGTGCCGATCACATCTCTCTCGTTGTTGAAGACCGACGACGAGGACGGTGGGAACGTATCCGGAGACAGCGACCCAAAGCCAGGGAAGTCTGACATCTCACTCGTCTGCCTGGCGGACTGACCTTCCATCTCGTCGTGTCCGATCATGTTGGTGGTGATAGTCGGTGTTCTTTGGGCCATGTATGAGGTCGATTGCGGGAAGTACTCGGTGTGTTTGACCTCACCGTTCAGACCCCCCAGGCCAGACATCTGTCCGAACGAAGAGTAGTCAGACATGAGCTGGCTCTGGAGCGTCTCGAAGCAGGCTGCATCCTGCGACTCTGGGTACGCATCTGGGGACGATGACAGGATGCCCTGGTGGCCATCCAGCGACGTGGTTGGGAGTGATAGGTCCAGGTCGGAGAGCCGTGCCTGGGGCGAGTCCTGATGTTCAAGCTTGAAGACCTGCTCGATCTCGCCGCTCTCCTCGACCTTGCCGTCGGCCACGAAGCTGTGGGTCATGGAGTCCTTGCTGTCATGGGCGTGGGGAGAATAGTCCATGGTTGGGTCCTCGTGGGCTGAGGACATATCAGTCTCCGAGAAGTGGCCCGAGGGGGACGTGGAGGTATGTTTGCGGTCGCTCATGCTGTCGTTATCACTGCTCATGGCATGGGCCTCGTCATCCTCGTCCTCGTCGTTGTCGTCGTCGTCATCCTCTTGCACATCGATGCCGGCAATCTCAGAGGCTGCCTTGTCTGCGGCCTGTCTGGCCTCATATTCCTGAACTCGGTGCATCTGTTTCTCCCGGGCCCTCCGGTTCTGGAACCAGTTCTGATGGATTCTTGTCAGTGCAGGAATGTAAAAGGGGGAAGAAGAGGGTTGGAGAAGGGGGGGGGGGGCGAGGGATTTTGGGACAACATACATTCACCTTGGGAACAGGGCATCCCAATTCTTCGGCGAGCTGCCGCTTGCGGTTGGTGCTCGGTTTCTGGGTCTCGGCTGTGAAGACCCTCTCGAGCTTCTGCTTCTCCTCTTCGGAAAACCGCTTGCTGCACGCAATGGAAGCATGGTAGAACTGGGCGTTTTCTGGCTGTTGCTGGTGGTGTTGTTGTTGTTGCTGCTGTTGTTGTTGGTGATGATGTTGCTGTTGCTGTTGCTGTTGCTGCTGCTGCTGTTGTTGGTGCTGCTGTTGTAAGGCAGAGGAGAACATCTTCACAGATGGATGTGCAGGGTAGTAGCGTAGCCCCTGGGACTGGAGCATCAGATTCAGAGCAGCCGTACTATGTTGCTGGTTATGTGGCATCATCGACAGAGCAGCGAGGTTGGATGCTTGAGGTGGCACCTGTTGCCACATCGTCACTGGATTCTGATAATGAACCGCCCCTATCGTATCCAGACCATGGGGGCTCGACTTGACAGCAGCAGGAGAGGGCTGGCCGGAAGCCATCGCCGCGGAGGGCCGGTAGTGCATCGCCGGTGTGGTGTCTAGAGAGCGTGGCCCCGTCTGTCCCGGCAGTGAGAGGGACCGCGAGGTGAAGTCGTGATCCGGCAGCCCACGGTAACCATGCTGGTAGCTCTCGTCCCCCATGCTGTTCCTTGTTCGCTCTGTAGATTTATGATTGAACAAGAGCGAGCGGGATGAAAAGGCCCTGGGCAGAGTTTTTGGTTTTTTCTTTCTTATTGATATATCAAGAATCGACTAGATGAGGAGCGAGAGATTGTCCATGAAAAGGCACAGAACAGGGAGGAGAGCCGGCGTGTTGAGGTCTGAAAGCGAACGGGCCTGGAAATTCTTCTTTTTCTTGAATCCTGGAGACAAACAGAGAGAGATACGTAGTCGCCAACAAAATGATCTGGGTTCTGGAGTATATACCAAGTGCGTCTCTGGATGGGTCCAGGGGGAAACCAAGAAAGTTAAAAAACAACAGATCCAAATAATAAGAAAAGAGCGTAGTTCAACAGCGTGCGACGGGCCTCGCAGAACGATGATTGCGAGAGATTGGGCTGTGGCGCAAAGAAAGATCCGGGGGGGGGGGAACCAATGTGTCGACGGATGAAGAGCGACTGACGATGGGGGGGGGGGGGAGAGACCTCGAGGTTTCGTGACGAGCAGAAGCAAAAGCAGAGAGGCCTTTGTCGTATAAGAGGTTCTATGGAGGGGAGAGGACAGGTGAGACACAAGCCGCCGACGAGTCGTCCAAGGAGATGACCAGACAGGGACGTGAAGAGTAACTCTGGGAGGGGGAGTTCCGCACGAGAAGTAGTTGACGAAGGGTGCAGCAAGACAGCAGGCCCAAGGCCGTAATCAGGAGCGATGGGAAGCAAGGAAGGCCCTGTGCGATGCAGCGGGTGCTTGGGTCCCTGGCTTCCTGGGGCTGTGGATTTGGGATGGGCATGGGCAGCGCACACCTGTATGTACGGAGTACATAGCGTGCCATAGCTGTGGTGGGGTGGGTTCGGGGCTGGGGTCCACAGTTGTAGTAAGTCACAGATCCAGTCGGCCGGACAGGGGCGAGACAGCCGGGTGCCAGGGACAGGAGGAGATGGGGGGACGAGGACATGTACTATAGTACTACTATGGTACATGGTGGTGGTGGTGGTGGAGGAGGAGGAGGACCAGGACGACGACGACGACATGGTGGCTGCAGGGCAAGGGGGGGGGGGCCACAAAAAAAAAAGGAACAAGAATGACTTGAGTTGGTCCCCGCTGCCGCTGCCATGGTACATGGTGTTGTACTATGGTACTCTTTCGTGAACCTACGGTCGTACGTGGCTCGCCGCCCTGTGCTTCTCGTTTTCTCTTTCTTTTTCACATTGCAGATCAAGCGGATCCGTTATTGTCCAGCATAACCTTGATCTTGCATGCAACTCGCATTCGCTAGAGGGAGTGATGTAGCTGTATTCTCGCTGGCCTGTCTGTCTCTGGGCCATCAAGATCTACCTGCTACCGTTTAGCGCTGCCGTCACCTGCTAAGGAGAGATGGCGTCGTGAGGTGGTCCTACGGCGCAGGGGTAAGTAAGGTTGTTGTCATGGCTGCTGCTGCTGACGAGGGAGCCTACCTCGGGGCCGACTTGTACCTGAGATGAAAGGGCGTTTACGATATGTCAAATGCGCCCCCTCCTTCTTCCCCATGCCCCCCCCCTTCCTCAAGGGCTGGATGAATTCAGATCAGGTGGGATCAGGTGAGGTAAGGTCAAGGTAAAATGAGATGAGATGAGGCGAGGCGAGACCGCAGAGTAGTGATACCGTTGCTGTAGATTAGTTGTCTCTGAAAGCGCAAAGCAAGGGGCTACTGAGAGCGGCCGTGGCGACGGACGATGGATGGTCGGCGGGCTGCAGCAAATGGACTACAACGCTGCTGCTGCCAAGCTGGAAAAGCTGGAAAGCTGAACAAGAACATGACGGTGGTGGTGGTCGCTGGTGAGGGTGGTCAGTGCTCTAGTGTGTGTGTGTGTGGGGAGGGGGGAGGGGGAGGGTGGAGGGGTTTGTCTCTACCCTTTCTTACCTTTTTCTTGCGTGCGTAGGAGGCGCGTCCATGCGTGTACCGTACTCGTCGGCGATGGGAATGCCTGTGTGTCTCTCTCTTTGCCTCTGACCTGACGGCTGTTGTTTGTCCTTGTTCATATTACTGGCGTTGTTGACTGCCGATATATTCATCTGCCGTGGACCGCTGCTCATCATAGTTTCGTCGTCCATGGTATCTAAACGGGAGTGGTGGTCGCATGCAGATGCCAAAGTCATGCCATGCCATGCCGTTGCGTACCATCACCGGCAAGAGTCCTCCCCCCCCCCCCCAAAAAATGTTGGCCCCTTCCATACCATCAGGTGGCATCCTCCGGATGAGACGGGGGTGGTGATAGGGCGGTAGACGAGATGACAATTCGGCAGAGGGGCCGAGACGCGAAGGAAATGCTGTCTGTCTGCCTGCCTTTTTTTTTTTTCCCTTTTTTTTTCTTTTTCAAGGAGACATGATCTTTCGATCTCCCGGTACGGCAGGGTACCTGATGAGAACCCCTCAAGGGCCCCCCTTGCTTCAACCATGGTCCTGTTCCTGGATCGGGACCAGCAAGGGACCACCCCCCCCCCCCCCCCTCTTCTCTCGGAATAGTACTAAGATACGCAGTACTGTATTTCACAAGCGGATACAGGCCTGACCTGGACCCCTTGTCCCTGGGGGCCCAACCTAAACCCAGGACCCATGTGCTGGGATGGGATGGGATGAAAGTGGCTAGGGCGGCGGCGTCCCCAGCTTTCCTCTGTTTGGCCCCTCTCCTTTTTCTTCTCTTCTTTTTTTTTCTTCTTCCTCTTCCCCTCTGTGTGTGTGTGCCTGCCCCTGCCATGCCATAGTATCATACCATCGGAGTAGGTTTGTGGGTTTGTGGGTGGGTGTCTTAGTGTGTTGTTGCATAGGGTGTTTTGTATGTCTCAGTTCCTCTCTCTCTCTTTCCGTGTGTGGTGTGTGTGTGTGTGTGTCTGCCATGGTATTTGTGTGCCATGCGTGTGACAGACAGCATTGAGCTGACGAACGCTTGATAAGGCTATGCATTCACTGCATCTGCAGTGCACGAGACGGCATGTTTATTTTATCTCCTTCTTTTTGGTTATGGTGTGCAGAGTCAGGGCTCGCGCCGGCCCAATTAGGCTGCCCTGTTCCTAAATCGAGGGGGCCAACATACCCACCTCAACCAGGAACGAAGACGCGAGTGGTCGAGATCATCCCGAGCCCACCTCGAGGGTTCGAAGTGACTGAGGTGGCCAAAGCGGTCAAGGTGATCAAGGTGCTCACGGAGTGTTTTGGCCTTCTTCTTTTTGTGGGTGGGTGGATATGCGCGTGTGTGCATGTGTGTGTGTGTGTGTATGTGTGTCTCGCATGCAGGCCCTGTGGCGTCGGTGGTGATGGCTTAAGCGAGCGCGGCTCCATCCCCATTTAGGTTCTTGACTGCATGATGGCCACGACAGCAGCAGCATGCTCGACGGGGACGGGGCCGGTGTCAACGAGAATACCGCGTCGCACTAGACCCTAAGTTCGGAGCCGAGGGGGCCTCCTCCGCCTTCATCATTCGCTTGTGCTTCATGTTTGATGATGTCGTCATGCCAAAAGAGAGAGAGGAGGAGGAGGGAGGGGGATAGAGAGCCAGGTTATGCGGAGTGGAGAGGCTGAAGCGTAACCGCCAGCGGATGCCAGGGCCGGTCAGAGGACGCCGCAGGCAGTGGCAGTCGGTGGACAGACCACGCCACACGATCTGCCATGGTCCTGATCCTGCCTGTCCGTCTGTCTCTCTGTCTATGACTTGTTGTGGTATGGCGCGGGATGCATGCTATGGTCCAATATGGTATCTCATGAGATGGTTTGATAGAGTAGCTGGCATGGATCGATCAAGTGGCCCCTTCCTCTCGCTTGCTGCTGTCGGTGTCAATATATGTCAAGGTGTCCTTTCTGTAAAAGAGAGAGTGTGTGTGCGCCAGTCTGCTTGGCTTTGGGCTTGGCTTATGGTTCGGGTTCAGGAGTTGACAGGTCATGTCGTGATCACGAGTTGTGGAAGAGGATGGCTGGAAAACGATGGCAAAGAGAATCCCTAAGCGAGGCTCCCCAAACTCGCCTCGCGTAGGCTGCCCTGGCCCTGAAAGAACCCAAACCACAGGGAAGGTACCTACCCGGGACCTGCCAGGTCAGGTGGTCCAGGTACGGTTACGGTACAAGGCACCATTTGGGGTGTTGCCGCCGAGATTTCCATGCTACCAGCATGTCCGCCAAAGGGCCCATCCACCAGGCCCCAATGTAGTAGTACTACAGTATGATGATGCCCTACGGAAATCAACCAACACACCAACAAAAACCCCAACAACCAAGTCCAAGTCCATCTCAGGTCGTCCCTTCCCCCCTTCCCCCTCCCTAAAAAGCTTGAACACCCGACGGAAGCTAAGGGAAACGGATGGGCTTACGGGCGGTAGCTTTGTCGCTACTCGAGCTCTTTTCAGGCACCCGCCCCAGGCACTCCAGGGGCGTTCCTTGGCAGCCCTTCAGGCATCTGTGCCTGCATTTCAGCGGACCGGGCCTCGGGAGATCTACACGCTGCCTCTAGCAGTCAGGTCCCTTCCAGTACGTGACAGGCCCTGAAGCCAGCCCTGTGAGTTGAGTCGCTGCCACTCAAGGGACGCTCCTGCTGCTGCTGTTGCTGTTGCTGCTGCTGCTTCTTGCTCCTCTGCTCTGCTGAGCTCACCCCTCTGCCCAGTCGTTACTAACCTCTTGTCTCTACTGCTTTTCTCCCCTTTCCCACGACCAAATAGGGAAGCCGAACTGCGGCCAAACCACCAACAGCAGCTCACCAGCGGGTTCCTCTCGTCATCCGCTATCTATGGTACAATGCATGCATGCAATGCCAGCCAGTGTCTTGCATAGGCTGTGCAGAAGCATCAGCCTTTATCTCGTTCTTACTTACTCTTCTCACACCGTGCCTTGTGCACGACATGCGGAATGGGAATGGACTGGACTGGATTTGGTTGTGCCGCCGGTCAGCAGGTTGCTTCTCAGCGTCAGCGTCAGCCGTCAGCCCTCACCAACACCATCTTCGACGGCGATGAGGAGGACATGCACAACGGCATAATTTTCATGATCACACGAAAGCGAGAGAGAGAGAGAGAGAGAGAGAGAGAGAGAGAGAGAGAGAGAGAGAGAGGGCTCTCTTTCAGCCGTCTGGTCTCTGCGCTAGGTTATCGCTAACGCAACTCCCATGTCCTGACCCTGTATGCCCTCCCCCCTCCCCCCCTCCACCCCCCGTTGTTTGCCCATCGTGGCAGCTCATCAGATGGTGCAGACGGACGGCCTGATCGATCGACTGACAAACATGACAAACCTCTCAAGGCTGTGACCCCTTTTCTTCTCACCATCTCACCAAGTCTGTCTTCTTCTTCACCACACCATGTACCAATCGAGACCATTCATTCCGCCATTCTCGGCCCGCCCTCAACTTCCCCAGACGCAACCGACCACGTGCCGGCCTATAGTTGAAGCCTCGGCTCCAATATCCCTGTACAGGAAAGCCTTCGCTGCACCTTGCTTCGCACCCATCCATCCACACTCAAGGTGGCGAGGCACCCACCCTGCACAGTCTCGCCTCGACTCTACTGTTTTCTATCACTACCACAAGCACTATAAACACACCAACAACAGGCAGGCCTCTTTTCGTCCCCCCCCCCCCCACTCAAAAAAAAAGAAAACCACCACCAAACCAACCTGCAACCATCCTGTTCGCGTGGTGATGGTGCTTACGGACGGACAACCAGCGTCAAACTATCCAGACCAGATACAGCCAGACCGAGACACCCGGACGCGCACGCACACTTATCGGAATGCTGGCGACTTATTGTTTGTGTCTGTGTGTGTGGGACAAGATAAAGAAAAATCCAGGCAGACAGACGGAGACAAGTGCGTGATCATTTCCTGCCGGCCAGCACGGAGTCGACATTTCGGCCCCGGCGGGCCCACACTCGCCCACCTGCGCTGTGTGTTCTGTGCTACCCCATGCCACAGCGTTACACTGCTTCCGCATGAAAAACCTGTGCCTATTTATGGGCTCAACTATAATTTCCTTGCTGCAAGGAGCTAGGGGCCTTTGGCGGCCCATACTTCCGCACGGCGCCACCTCTTTTTCGCTGGCCCGTCTCCGAGACCGCATCACAAGGCCCAGGAGGGAGGGGTCCCCTTTTACTACTACTGCTGCTACTACTACTACCTACTACCATCGAAGCCTCTATGCTCACCACCAGCGACCGGTCTGCTGGGCCAGCCAAGCACGACGACCCGATCCTTCTAGGCGCCGTTGGGGTCTTGTTGGTGGGCTGGACACGAGGGCGGCTCGACCAGTCTTCCCCCTCCCCTCCCCTCCTCCCGGCGGGAAGTTGCGGGCTGGAGTCGTTTTGAATGGGGAAAGGGGAGGGGGGGAAAAGACACAACCAGAGAGACACCTATCCAGAACGGCATCTCAAGAACCTCAAGGGCCGACGAACCAGGGATCGAGCTGGCTGAGATTGCACACCCATCCATCCGTTCGTACATCCCCCTAAGCCGATATCCACCAGCAGGTATTGGCTGGCTCTTGGCTTTGGCCAAGATACCGACCGACCCCCGACCGCCTCTTGATCTTTTCTTTTCTTCCTACCGTCTTCTTTCAGGGTCCTTTTTATCTTAAGACGTGTATTATTGCATGGGGCGTGACGTACAATAATCTCGGTCCCCTGGGCACTCCTCTGCAGCAGCGCCCACAAGATCAAGTGCCGTTGCAGAGAGAATGCGGTTCACGTCACATTAAGCGACGACAGCGCCCCTCTCCGGCAATTAGTGGGCATTTTGCCCCAGGCTCCACGGTGCTTTGCCGCTGAAGGTCGAACATATTCGATATGCCGACCTCACTCTTTGGGCCATTTAGGTATATGCGCCCGGACCAGGACTCGACATGACGTTGCCCCCTCCCTGAACTGTCGGTCGCGTTCTCCTAGTTTGACAAATCGAAATCGATGCGAATACGATCTTGTTTGATAGGAGCGTTTTTTCCCCCCTCTCTTCTTTTTCTCTCTCGACAAGATGCCGACTATATTCTCGCTGCAGCACTTCGGGTCTATACGTCAAGCTAGTCGGCTGCCCTTGCATTGGCCACCTCCCCCACCCCTCTCTCTCTCCCCACCACCACCTCCTCCTTCGACGGCTGCGAGGGCTCTGCCAAGTACGTGCGGTGACAAGATGGTGCTGGATCTTCCACCAACCAACCGCTGCTCCAACATGGCCCAAGAGGTGCGGCTTCCATGCATTCCAAACTTTCCGATCAGAGCCCCTTCCAAGGACTCTTACACCCTTGAGCTGAGCTTATTCTAAATCCGACCACAACTGACCAACTTCTGTCTCTCTGTGTGTGAGGGTGTGTGGGAGGGGGGGGGGGGGGAGAGCAAGTTTGTGTGTGTGTGTCTGCGCGCGTGTGCCTGTGGATGCGCGGGTGCTACCACGTAATCTCAGGTGAATACGAACTGGCACGGCACAGAATAGACAGGAGGACCCCATCCCAGGGAAGGCCTCCTACGAGAGCAGCCGCCCTAGGTGACCTACCTGTACCACCCAGGGCGTCACGAACCGCCCACAGCAAGCGGCGGACTCGTGCGGTATGATATGCAGCAAGCATGCACATGTGAGGGGCTCGCCGCGTGGTCTGAAACTATCGAGGTCCGACACAAACAACAACAATAGGCGGCCTTGGGCAGACGAGTTGGTGTCCGGATTTATCAATGTGCATTCCTCCTGGGGAATCATTCGCTGTTGAGGCCACCCCCGGGGGGGAAAACCTAATTTTTCCCAGGACTGACCCAGAATTATCCTGCTCCTCCCCCCATGCGTCTGATCTTGCGGCCCTAGCCGTTTCCGCGGGATGGCTTGGATCCGACAACGTGGGTTTGCCTATCAAGCCAAGAGTACAATCACCCCCCCCCCCCAAAATTCACGATCAGCCTTCGTCCTCCTTCTCCTCCTCCCCCCCCCCTTCTCCACCCCAAGACCAAGACCAAGACCAGCGTAGCCGCCTGCACCGCGCAGATTACGAGAGGAAAACAAGAAAAAAAGCTCGACGCTTATTTGTGCACAACGCACAAAGTTATGCTAGATATCCTCTGCTGCGAGACACCCTCTCACGGCGGGCACACACGAAGAGACAATTTTTCAGCTGAGCTCTGCAGATCATGACTCTTCTGAGGCCCTAGCCCACACCTCGGATCATTTAGCTCGTACATACGGGGAGTCGCAGCCGTGAACCGAGAGATCTCGTCAGGTCTGACATATCCGGATCTGCCCAGGGGGCTGCCCTGTTACAAACATAACTTACAAAAATGTTTGTCATTCACCCCAAGGGAAGGGGGACCCTCTCAATCAACCCCCCACAGAACTGACACGGTGGTCCTCGTGTTGTTCCTGCTCATCATCAACACCCGGGAGATTTGACGGGAAAAGCAAGAGCGGGAAGAAGCAAGGCCTCGGACAAAATCCAGGGGGTCCCATCGGTACCACAGGCCGTGTTAGTCGCCGGGGGGCTGCCACGTGTAATTGACGAGCCGCCTTGCTCAAAGAGCCCAGTCGGGAGAGGAAATACACTACAATAGTAAGTACTTATGGTTACCACCAGAGAGGTACGATGTACAGTACTTGGGGGATACCTCTGCGTACCAGGCTGGGCTGGGACTGACAGAATCTTGGCCCCAGGAGGGAGGAGGAGGAGGGTGGTCCAGCTGTGGGCCCCCCCCCCCTTCAGGGGCCCCTGGACAGTTATTGCAGGTTCCTGAATGCACAGACACGGCTCATTTAACCTCTTTTCGTCTCTCTGCGGCCCCCTCCCCCCCTTCTTCTTCTTCTCCTCTTCCCCCAAAGGGCGAAGGCTTTCTCTCTCTTGGTCAGCAAGCAAAGCGCGGCTCCCAGCCGCCTCACCTCCTTAAGGAATTGATCATGCAGATGAGCAAATCTTTTGGTCACCATAGAAGGCGCTAGCTCTGTTGGCGAGCACCTTCGCTGCAGCAAGATATGGAGGAGGATGGTGAGTTTTTTTTTTTATTTTCCTGTTCTTCTTTTTTATTCTCCCGACAGCGAAGCCCAGATACGCACTGCACCTTGCAGGACGCATGACGCATGTCGCTGCAGCAAACTAACATGCATTTCGGGAACCCCATTTGGGCCTGGAGAGAGAGAGAGAGAGAGACAGAGGACTTTTCTCTGAGGGGCCAGGTCTAGCCAGCGGAGTTCACGTTGCATCCCACCGACGAGGTCCGCCCGAACTGGCCCTCTTTTGGGCTCACACACAATCTCGAAATGGCAACTTGCGTCACGAGGCGGGCGTAGCGCTGTGTCTCCCACCCTCCATCTCTGCATCTGGCCCTACCACAGTAGAGATCTTCTCTTTTCACCCTCTCCTGATTGGACCCTGCCCGCCTCGTCCCACTTGCTATCTGCAGGCTGAGGCTACTTTTTTTCCCCCCTTCCCCTCCCTCCCCCCTCCCTTCTGACCTTTTTTTTCTCTTCAATTTTCTTGCTTTTTCTTTGGCGTCAACGCCACCCAGCGCGTGACTGGTTGTGTTGCAGCATACGAGGGCGGCTCTGATGTTGCTGTTGCTGGTGCTGGTGCTACTCCTCTCTCCCACGCCCACCCCTCCTTTGGACCGATTTGTGTACTATGTACTCTGGTCGCCGCTGAGGTCGACGAAAACGACAACCCCCCTGGAGCGATCATCACTCGTACTATGTACATGCCGCGCTGACGATCGCCATGGGGCCCGAGAAGGGTCGGGGTCCGACCCTGTTTTTTCTCTTCTTTGGTTTTGTCTCTGCTGATCTGAAAGATGCGCAGCCTGGTGACAGGATTCAACTCCGTGTTGTGAGCAAGGCACAAGGGACGTTGAGGAAGAAGCCGTCTCTGGGTCCGATCCTCTCTCCCCCCTAACTGCGCTCTGTATACACGACGATCTCGGTCCGTGCCGTTGGGAACCACCGGGGACCTCAGGTATCTATTGACGTTACCCACGTCGCCGACCATCGTGTGTCAGGGAAGACAGCATGTCTTTCGTTATGTCTCCGCCCCCTTTTGTGTCACCGATACCGCCTCTCTCTCTTTTTCTCTCTTGGGAAGAGAGGAGGGGGGGGGGGGTTACACACTACGATCCCATTGGCTTGAATCGGGCAGAAAGAGGGGGGGAGGCGCCGGATGTGCTACACGCAACCTCACCCAGAGGGCAAGAGAAGGGCAGGCAGGGCGGCCTTGTGATGTCTCTCGCTTCGTGCTGATTTTGTTCAGTTGCCTTTGTGCTCCCAAT
Organism: Cryphonectria naterciae; assembly: GCA_014850475.1. Lineage (NCBI taxonomy): Eukaryota > Fungi > Ascomycota > Sordariomycetes > Diaporthales > Cryphonectriaceae > Cryphonectria > Cryphonectria naterciae. Next base: position 21,816 of record JACWST010000267.1, read on the forward strand.
GGAGAACCTCCGCGGGCCCCGTCGCAGTACTTTGTAATTTTTATTGTTATTTTTTATTATTATCTTGCTGTTCGCGAAGCACGACTTGTCCTATCTCCGCCGCGGCCTGTGCTGACCCCTCGGGACCTGACATGATGGGGCTTGGACATGAGTAGATCAGATCTCGCCGGGCCGCGGCCTGGGGAAAGACACAGGCACACAAGAGTCAGCACGATTCACACATAGAGAGAGAGACAAGGGGGAAAACAGTCAGGTGATGAACATTTGGTGTCGCCGCCCGGGTTGTTTGTTGGGAAGGACGGAGATGACGATGATCCAGAGGGCCAGCAAAAAAAAAAAAGAAAAAGAAAAGGGGGGGGGGGGAAAGAAGGACGAAAAAAGGGGGTGGAGCGACGGGAGGGCGACGACTATAATCAGTGTAGAAGTT
>JACWST010000267.1:22252-32252 GCA_014850475.1 Cryphonectria naterciae
AAAAACAGAAGGGAGATGAACATTGGGAGTCGGCGTCGGGATTATTTGTAGGAAAGAAAGGAAGTGACGAAGAACAAGAGGACGAAAAAAAAAAAAAAAAAAAAAGAAAAGGGGGGGGGGGGTACAAGGCTTTAAGACAGGTCTTGTAAAAATTGGTCCGAAAAATAAAGCCACACCCAAGAAGCTGGGAGAGCGCGACGAGAGAAAGAAAGCCTGTGTGTGTGTATGAGGGGAAAGCATGTAAAGACAGTCCTGTCCTACTGTATTACGTGTTTCGTTTCTTCGTTGCCTATTTGCGTGATTGCCCTCCCTCCCTCTACTCTCCTTCTCTCTCTCTTACTCTCGCCAAGTCGCCACCGCTGTGGGTCGGCGATCCTGCGTGGGTGGGTGAGTGGCGCCCGGCTGGTAGAGGGTCCGAGAGCGACGGCTGAAAGAGCGTTGACGTCGTGGAAGTTGATCGTGCGCGTGAGAAACAGAGAAACAGAGAGACAAGTGAAGAAAAAGCCCAAGAGCTGAAGGGCATGGGTGGTGGTGGGATGATCACGCACCAACGTTCGGGCTATCATAGTAGCTCCCGCATCCCCATCCTCGGAAGCCCTCAGCAGTGATCATCGTTTATCATCGTCATCATCATCATCATCATCATCATCCACTTTCCCAACCACCATCGTAACAGGGCGGTTTGGTGGTGATACCCTTATTCCTACGTATGGTGTGTACCATACTTGAAAATTAAAATAAATAAAAAATTCAGAAGAGAAAAAAAACCAACTTGGGGGTTTTCTCCCCGAACCAGCCTCCTCCTCCTCCTTCTCCCCTAGCCAAAGCCCACTTTACTATCCCCTTTCCCCGCAGCGGCTTCTATCCTTCCCGAGGCTACTACGCTTCATAGTTGATGTTTTTTTCGGTTTCTGGTCTTTTTGATGGATGGATGTGTGATATAACATACATACATGCAATACAACGAGATGATCACATTGTTTGGTGTGTGTTTTTCAAACTTTTTTTTTCCTTTTGGGAAGAACAATATGTCGATCTCTTCTTGCTTTTACGGAGCACCTCGCTTACCCTCGGATACAGTTGTCTCTCGCTCCCACTTTTTTTTCTTTTTCTTTTTCCCTTTCGTCCATCGACCCCCACCACCTGCCTACCTACCTGTGGCCCCTCCACCACACTCATTCACGAAGAGGGTGATTTCCACCCTTCTCTTGAACTTTCATGATTTGTGATCTCTCATATGTGGTCAGGAGGGGACATTCTTTGTGGGTTAGGTGAGCTAAATATTTTATTGAAAAGAAACATGTGTGGATAGAGGCGGCAGGGGCGGGGGAAGGAAAGAAGGGGGGGGGAGGGAGGGAGTAGGAGGGGCGTATGTAGGAGGCATAATGATCAAAAGTGATCGGCGGTTTTTTGGTTTTTTTTTTTTTTGATTAAAGTTTTGAGTTCAGGGCTAAAAGATGAGAAAAAGAAAGAAGAAAAAAAAGAGAGTAGATCTGTCACCTTTTCTGCACAGGATCTGTCACCTTTCTGCAGGCGGTGTATCTATCACCATCTCTTTTTTTATTTTTTCATTTTATTTTTTGACTCTCCTTCATCTCTATCTAGCGCGTATGCCCTAGACCATGTAAGTCTTATTATACTCCCCCCCCCTCTCCTCCTCCCCCCATGGACACCCCTTACACGCTACAAAAAGAGGGTTCGTTGAGGGGGACGATCTTCAGTCAGAAGCTTATTCGGACGTCTGGCCTGTGAAGCCCTTGGGGGTAGAAGAAGAGGGGGGGAAAAGGGGGGGGGGGGAGGAAGAGTGGAGAGGCCATGGATCTTTCTTTGTTTTCTTGCGATGATGTTATGGGTTTCTTTTGTTATGATGGAGTGATTTGTTTCTTGTCTTTTTTTTGGGGGGGGGGGGTCTCCTTTGTTGTAACGAGATGGTTATTAGAGGCAGGCTTCACAAGATGGATAGGGAGAGAGGGGTGCAAGGGAAGGGGAGGGGAGGGTTCCTTCGCAGATATGTTTTTCTTTGGTCGATTAATAATCATCTTGGTGTCGTGAGCACCTGGTGCATATCGAATTCTCTCCCCCCCTCTCTTTCTCACGTGAACCAAAAGGAATGAAGAAGGCATATGTCCCTTTTGCGAGATAGTTTAGATCGCTGCTCACCCTACAATTGTCTTCGGAGAGGAGGGAGAGGCTTTTGTGAGTTTGGCAGTCGTTCCATGTTTCTTTTGTCTTGTTTACCTTTGGTGACGAGTGGACTGGGACTCGTTTCTTGTTTTAGAATAAAGAGAAATGAACCCCTGATGAATGTACTGTTTATCATGCCAAGGGGGGGGGGGGGGATGAGATGGACATTGGAAGTTTGCTCGATGTGTTTTTCTTCGTAGGGGTCCCTGGTTGATAGGGATCCTCTTGGTTCTGGCGAGCAAGCAGGCTCTTATAAAAGTCTACCCGGCTTTGCCTCCTTGCTTGGCGAAAAGGTATTGGGTATGCTTGGTCACAAGGGCGAGAGAGAAAGGAAGAGAGGTGACCGTTCTCTACACTAGGGCTTGAACGAGAGCTGCTAGATGTTTCATGCCGTAATTTCAGACTTCAGGTTCGATGAGGATACACATGCTCCTTGTATGAGGGTAAAGACGCATGGAAGCAGTCTGAAGTAGGCAGGTTCGGGTCTGGTGGAGCGTTGCGAGGAGATTGACCTACACCGGGACTCCTGAACAGGACGAGAGTGAAGGCAGTTCCTTCTTATTCTGATATCTGCTTTCAAGGAGTGTGTTCAACTGTATGTGTACAATGGAAGGGGCACAATAGGACGCTTGAAGACGATTGTGTAAGCATGAGAAAAGGTTTTTAGGTAATAGGGATGAAAAGAAATGGACATGGTTAGGTGGACTCCCAACAAAGCCTAATTAATCAAGTATGAACCTTGGGGAAGAAATGGTACCATCTTGGAGAAATGATGGAATATCGGAATTAATGGAGCAGAGTATAGTAATTATGCTGTGCGAATTACTCTAATTAATGAAAATGGATTGTCCTCTTCTTGTTGGTTTTGCTTGTCTCCCGAGTGCAGTATCAGCGCGAGGAAATTGAACTTGTCGAGAGCTCCTGTGCTTTTCCTCCCTCACTGGAGTTCTTGACAGGCCATTCCTTTCGCAGATCATCTCCAGTGAGCAGTGAAACACGTCTCTTCGAGTTGTTCTATACCAAAACACATTCCTTCTAGCTATGGTGCCATCCTGACTGTTCACAACGCGAGGTACTTGACGCCTCTCGAGATCTTGGTTTACAGTACTTCAAATCGCTCACCAAATATCATTTATCGTATGACTAGGCTATAGAGAAACAATCGAAGAGTCTGTGCATCGTTCCACTTAGGGGTTTAATTACCGTCGTCTGGGCTGTTTGATGCCCCGTTCCGCTGCCTCCTTCTTACAGCCCTCGAGGTCATAGCCTTGAGCCACTTGTGCTGCTTGTATCGAAAATGATAGAAATCGCTATTCGTCCAACTCGCATCTTACTCTCCGGCAAATAAACTCTTTGCCCAAGCAGGTGACGCAGCTCGCTTCATTTTAATTAATCAATGGCGTTCCATGGTTCACGCTCAACATTGAAGAACTTACACAACAGAAAATTCTTGGGACGGGTAACTACATTCTACACGTTGCTCTCCCTGTATTAACTTGATATAAATGACAAGTAATCCGAGATGCTGTTGTCGTCCCTCAGAGAGGGGCTTCAGAGGCTACGAGCGCCAGGTGGAACAGGAAAGCGGTTTCGCAATAGGACACATGCTTAAACTACACATGCTTATAAGGCCGAACGCCTAACCCAACAGCTTGAGCGGCACCCTCATCCAGCAGAAGAAACCCTGAGCTTAGGTTGGGGCCGCCCAGCTATCCCCGCCATGGAATTGCCTCGCAGTGTCATCGTTTGACCAGCCCGAGCCTCGCCAGTAGCGTGTCATCCGAGTGGAACGAGATCAGATGTGCAGGGTGCGTTATGCCTAGCCTGGGCGTTGACATTTGCCAATTTTAGCACTAAATGGCCGCACTTTGTGTGCAAGTGTATTGGTATGGGAGACGTCTTTCTTGAGAGACTGAGGTGTATGTCACGCAATCCGGACACAATGTACGTTCTTTGGAAAGATAAATCCAAGGAAGTATAATCTCGGGTTGGCGTAGCATGATGAGTAATAGAGGGCTACAACATGTCGGCAGTTGATATATAATCCAGGGCCGTGTTCACTTCTTTCTGAGCAATAGGCTGTGTGTTTCCACCTCTCGCAAGCCTCAGTTCCTACAAGGTCTCCTTCTGGACTTCCTCAACACACAATTGTCTAAAACAAGCCATTATACTTCTCACATTAACTCTTGACCATGAGGAGAGCTGATGCCAAGATGCGGACTCCCTGCGGCAACATCTACTAGTGGGATGCCATCATGTTGCTTTGTGCGTCAATTATGATTACGGCCAGCACGGCCCTCCCATGAGAACTCCATAACTCAGATCCAAGTTTTCTCTAAGTACTGTACATGGCACGTACACCGGAGTCCATCAAGCCTCTCCAGACCCCCAACGATGGAAAAGAAAGAACTAAGATAAACGCCCTCTTATCTCATGCCCAAGCCCCCCTCTCAGCCCATGGCTGTCCAAGAACCAAGACAGCACTACACCGGAGATTATTGTGATCAGCTCCCGCAAGTTGGCTCCATGACGCGGACGTTCCACAGGAGACAGACAGATATACTAAAACTACCTGTCAGCTGCTGCTGCTGGTGTCGACCTCGGAGCCTGGTGTGATGTAGCACCAGGTGGGCCCCCCTTCCCATCCATCGTCCTGCGTCCCATGACAAATAGACGTTTGGATTTTAGCGGGATGACAGCTGAGACGAGGTGTAATCCAATCACCCAGAATATGATCGGTACTTTATCCCCTCCCCCTCCCCCCCCACCAAAAACTCAGCTGCTGGCTGACTCGAGCTGCCAGCCCCTTTGGTTATGCTGCTTATTGCCCATGTCTGCCGTCTGACGAGAGCCTTGTCTCTCCAGCTCATGCCAGACCACGGCGATGTTGCCTTTTAGTAAACAAAGATGACAGGGAAATGCTGCTTTGAAAAACGCTGAAATGTGGGTGTAAACAGGCAAGTCTCTTTGTTCGGATGCTGGCGAATCAGGGCTGGATCGTCGTTAAAACCTTTTTTTTCCACCTTGGGCGTCAGTGGCTGCTCATCTAGTAGGGATACTGTTGGGATTATTTAGCTATTTTGGTGTCTCTGCGGTGTTCTGTAGCACAGAATTGATGTCTCAGCGAGGTCTTTTGTGATATGGATGGTAATTAATTATCCTTCGGAACATAGATTTTGGTGAGATGAGACGCCCTCTGTGTAAGATGTTCTGAGACAAAGGTGAAGGCTTCAAAGGGCCATAAATCTTGCTTTTATCTACCAGCGAGAGAGAGAGAGAGAGAGAGAGAGAGAGACAGAGACAAGCCATTGCCGTATATCCGGACGATTACAATCGTATCTTTGCTAACACTTTTAGACCAGCCCTCTGCGTGGCAGAAATCTCCAGTCCTCTTCATGCGTACCGACAAGGGTTGTAGTCCTGCTCTCAAGCGGCACCATTGCTGTCCGCCTTGCCCGTCTCTACAAGCCCATCTCGGAACTCCAGCGTGAGAAGGCCGTCTTCCCAACCCAACACTCTGACCGAGGCCAGATCCCGCACGATCCAGTCCGGCTCGGCGCCTCTCACCTGCTCGGCCGTGTGGCTGGTCACCAGGCCCAGGACCTTACAACCCGCTGCCTTGCCCGCGCGTATGCCCGCAGGCGAGTCCTCGAGGACCAGCACATTGCTGCTGCTAGTTGCGGCGGCGGTGGCGGAGAGGCCGATACGCTCCCTGCCCAGAAGATAGCACGCGGGGTCGGGCTTGCCATTGTTGACGGACTCGGCGGTGATGAGGTGCTCGGGGGCAGGGAGGCGTAGCCTCTCGAGCCAGCCGGAGACGAGGGGCTCGGAGCCGCTGGTGACAATGGCCCAGGGAACGTTGTGGTGGCCTATCTCGTCGAGGAGGCTCCGGGCTCCTGGGATCTCGGTCGCATCGTCTCCATGTAGCCGCGGGAGACGGCCTTCCATCTCCTTGACATCTGTGGGAAAGGTCAGTAGGCCATACAGCAGGGTAGAAATTGAGCTAGGTATAGGGGGAGTGCCTTATCAACATCATCGATTATGCAACTAACTTACATTCCCAATTCGCCTTCTCAGGTGCCAGAATCTTCAGGGTGTCTATACTTCTCCGCCCATGTGACGTCTGCAGAATGACTTCTGGATCAACGCCAATCTCCTTGCCAATACTTGATGTCTCATCCTCTTCATGTCAGCCAGTGTTAAATGATTTCTGTGATGGTAACAAGTTGACGGACAGGCTGCCCAGGGAGATAGGGTCGCGGGATTTTCTTTTTCTTTCTTTCTATCTTTCTTCCCCCTTTTGTTCACTCACGTATGCCAGTGCTTCTCTATAGCAGATGTAGAGTCTATAATCGTCCCGTCCATATCAAACAAGAAGCCATGAAAGGAGGCGCGTACGGGCGGAGCTGAGAATTCCATGGCGAGAGGGAGGAAGGGAGGAAGAAGGGCTTGGGAGCTGAGAACCCTGATTTGGAGGAGGAGGAGGAGGAGGAGGAATTTACTACTCTGGATTTACTGATTCGATGAAGTAGCCACTTTATAATAATCCAAACATTGGCTGTTCCGGCATAAATATGAGGTAATTATCAAGAAAAATAATGAAAAGAAGAAAAAAAAGACCAGGACAGCAAGACAACACAGGGTGACTGAAGTGCGCGAGGTCGGAACTACTCAATTGGGCTAGTCCGCCAGGCTTGAGATTGCAAGTGAGATGGGGAAGGAGTCACCGTTTACTGAGTCAATATGAACAGAGATTTCGACATGCTGTGAAGTAATCAATGTCATCAAGATAAGTAGTCGTCAAATTTTTCTTTGTTTTATGTAAAAAGATTCTAGAAATATGCCTATAGTTGTCGCCTGCTGCAGGTTGTGCAGGATGATAGCATTGGCCAGGGTTAGGGTTTCTTGCTCATCGCTTATCGCTTATCACTGACCGCCTTTTTTTCTCTTCTTCTCTGGTCGTAAATTCTGCCACTTTGGCTTCGCAAATTTCCATCGACGAACCCCAGCACTAGACTTGTCGATGCAAACCTTCTCTCCTCCTTCATAACCAATCCTCACCCACCGAACCCCTCGATCCAAAAGGTCACCATGGCAGGATCAATTACCAAACCAAAGAGTATGTCAAACCCTCCTTCTGTCATCTCAACAATGAGAAAGAAAGAAGATAAAAAAAACAATCTGATCTGATCAAATCCTTTGTACACACAATACAGAACCCAAGTCGAAGCGGGGCACCACTCGCCTACGCCACAAGATCGAAAAAAAGTCGGCAGCCAAGCAGAGGAAAGAAAGAAAGAACGCCAAGAAGAACCCAGAGTGGCGCTCCAAACTGAAGAAGGATCCCGGGATCCCCAACCTGTTCCCATACAAGGAGAGGCTGCTGCAGGAGATTGAGGAGAAGCGCGCGCGAAAGGAAGGGGAGGCACGAAAGCGAAGGGAAGCCGCCAAGGCCGCCAGGACAGGCCAGGTCGAGAAGGCTGCCGACGATGGCAAGGATGATCCCGAGGCCGATGATGTCGAGCTGGACGACGACATGATGGACGATGACGACGACGATGCTGATGTCGACGAGTCGAACCCTATGGCGGCCTTGCTGGCGAGCGCGAGACGGGCGGCCGAGGACTACGAACAAGGCCTGCAGAGCGGCGAGGACATGGACGACGACGACGACGACGACGATGACTCGGACGACGATGACGACGACAACGACTCGGGCGCGGTACCGGTCGGAGGCGATGCGACCTCGCGCAAGGCCTACGACAAAGTATTCAAGCAGGTCGTAGAGCAGGCTGACGTGGTCCTCTACGTCCTGGACGCCAGAGACCCAGAGGGCACAAGGTCGAGAGACGTCGAGAGGTCCGTCATGGCGGCCGCATCCGGCGGCAAGCGGCTTATCCTCGTGCTCAACAAGATCGACCTGATCCCGCCGCCCGTCCTCAAGGCCTGGCTCGCCCACCTCCGCAAGTACTTCCCGACCTTACCCCTCCGCGCCTCCAGCGCCGCCGCCAACGCCCACACCTTTAACCACCGCGACCTGACCGTCCAGGGCACGAGCGCCACCCTCTTCCGCGCCCTCAAGGCCTTTGCCGCCGGCCGCGGCCTCAAGCGCGCCATCTCCGTCGGCGTCATCGGCTACCCCAACGTCGGCAAGTCGTCCGTCATCAACGCCCTGCTCTCCCGCCTCAGCGGCCGCGGCGGTGCACAGCGCTCCGCCTGCCCCGCCGGCGCCGAGGCTGGCGTCACCACCTCCATCCGTGCCGTCAAGATCGACAGCAAGCTGACCCTCCTCGACTCTCCCGGCATCGTCTTCCCCTCCACCGCCGACGCCGCCTCCGCCTCCTTCGTCCCCAAGAACCCCACCGAGGCCAAGGCCCACCTCATCCTCCTCAACGCCGTCCCGCCCCGGCACATCGACGACCCCCTGCCCGCCGTCCAGCTGCTGCTCAAGAGGCTGTCCACCTCCCCCGACCTGATGGCCCGCCTGACCGCCGTCTACGACCTCCCGCCGCTGCTGCCCAATCCGGACAGCGGCGACGCCACCACCGACTTTTTGGTCCAGGTCGCCCGTAAGCGCGGCCGTCTGGGCAGGGGCGGTGTGCCCAATATCCAGGCTGCAGCCATGACCGTCGTGACCGACTGGAGGGACGGTCGAATCCAGGGCTGGGTGGACGCGCCCTCCGTCGTCGCCGGCCCTGCTGCTGCTGCTGCTGCTGCTGACGGTACCCCTGCAGTCGCCGGCATCAAGGCCTTGACCGCCGCGCCTGAGGCAGAGACGGCTGCGGACCAGAAGCAGATCGTGACGGAGTGGGCGGCTGAGTTTAAGCTTGAGGGGTTGTGGGGGGATGACGAGTCTGCGACCAAGGAGGTGGAGATGCAGGGCTGATACACCAAAAGGAAAGAAAAAGTGGTGGGAGGGTTTTGGGAAGCATGTATTCTCTTTTTTTTTTTTATCTCCTCAAGACCGCGATGAACTGTACTTGTTCGCGTTTTAGGCGTTGGGCGTTAGACATGGGCTAGTCTGAATTGCTATAAGAGGTAAAGAAGTGATCCTCACCGGCCTCAGCATCTGTCTGTCCATCCATCCTTTGAAATTTGACAACCCCAGTGATCATCTCTACTACTACAGTTGGACGCCTTTCGACATGTTGATCAAGTTTTGAACTTTGTCCTTTTCTGCCATAGGACCATTTGCCTTTTTTATTCTTTTCCTCTTCTTCCTTTTCCTTTCTTCATTTCTCTTTCCTTCTTTCTTTCACTTGTGCAAAGATGCCCCTCCAATCTCACCTATCGGTCAACTCTTTCCCCTGTATAGATCCCTAATAAAGTCATCATCGCCGCCTCCTCCACTCAACCGCACAAATTACATACATCACATACACATTACTTTCTCTTCACCTATTTATCACTTCAATTATTTTAATCTATACAAAAAAAAAAAAAATCCCCCACCCCTCCCCCAAAAAAAGGGCAAAACTGCAAACTCACGATTCTGGTTGATTCTCAAAAGCCAAATAACATATGGCCAGCCGCACTTTTCTGTGTCCCCAAGGCATATGTGACCTTATATGATGCCCATGGGTTTTCCATTGCTTGCTAGCCCCGACCTCAAGGTGCCCTCAGTTTTCATAAAGTAGACTGACTGTATAGAAACGTGGAGTTTATGATGATCATATATACATACACATTGTTTCAGGGTGTATATCTATACCACCCACCCCCACCCCCCATTATATATATATATATATATATATTAAAACAAAGATAGATAGATACCTACCTAGGTATATATATCTATATATGTGGAAGATCATGG
>JACWST010000267.1:34752-36366 GCA_014850475.1 Cryphonectria naterciae
TTGGCTGTGAACGCTGCTGGGTAGAGATGGGAGCCATACCTCTTATGGTGGACGACTGGCTGATAGGGTTTTGGGCCTGGAGGGGCGTCGAGTAGGGCGGGGCTGACATCATCAGGGGGCTCTGGCTGGGAACCATGCCCGTGTGTTGCTGCGATAGCCCGGTCGTCGTGGTATGGGGGGACTGGGTCGCGCGAGACGTCGGGATGCTCGCATCAGCCGACCCAACCGAGGTAGGTTGCGGCTGTTGCTGCTGCTGCTGCTGCTGCGGCTGCGGATGCTGCTGGGGGATGTTCCCAGCGGTCGGCTGCTCGTGGGGTCTCCGCCACATGCTGTTCATGTATTCAGACCGCATCTCACGCTGCTGGTTGACGCCGCGGTTGAACTCGGCGGCGTGGTGAGCCTGTGCGTGAATCTCGGGCATGGGCGACGGCTGGGTCCGGTCCTGGTACGGAGGACCCGTGATCTCCTGCCGGGGACCGGTCTTGAGGATGGAGGTGTAATCGGTCCGCCGCGTGTCGGGGTAGTCTGGGATTTGGGTTAACATGGGGGGGACATTCTAGGATCCCCGAGAGACGGAAGAAGAAGCTCTGGAGCATACCTGGTTGGATGAGCTGGGGGTGCGGAGCGCCAGCAAACTGGCCGGGCGTGTTGCTGTAGACGATCTCGCCCTGCGGCCCGCCCAGCAGAGAGGCGCTCTGCTCGGCGGCAGCGGCAGCCTCGCGGGCCTTGGACGCACCTGGCCTCTTCTCGCCGGCCAGGTCAGCCTCTGTAAAGCCCTGCTTACGAGCTTTGGTCTCCCAGTAGTCATCGCGCACGCGCCTACCGTTCACGATGACGCGGCTGCCAAACTGTCGGAACATGCTGCGGGCGGTGACGATGGCGATCTGCCTGGACCGGTAGGAGAAGGGGAGGATCTCCTGGCTGACGAGGTCGTCCTTCTCAGTCTGGTTGGCAATGATCTTGTAGAGGGAGCGGTTCTTGTTGAAGAGCAGGTACGAGTCCCGATAGCCGAGGACCCTGGCGCACTCGGTGGCCAGCATGAACAGCTTTTCGCCCCTGTTGGGCACGAGGAAGGTCCTGCAGCGGTACTCGCGGTTGCCGGTCAGGGCGCCATTGGACATGACCTTCTTTTCGCCGTTCTCGTCAATCTCCCTGGGCAGGTACTCGTCGCCGCCGGGGCCGAGCTGGTCTGTGGTGTGATCGCGGACGGTCGGCAGGGCCTTCAAGGTCGACTTGGTGGGCGTGGGCTTGGGCGGCGAGGAGGCTGACGCCTGGGAAGGCGTGTACGCCGGCTGCTGCGGGCCCGGAAGAGGTGCATTCTGCGACTGGGGCGTCTGCGGGGGGATGGGCGGCTGCATGGGAGCTGTCGGCGGAGCAGGGCTCTCTGCGACGCGGCCGGGAACGTTTGATTTCATGGGCTTTACGCGTTTCCAAGGTGGGTTCTGATCTGCTACTTGCGCGACGGCGCCATCAGCCTGGGTTCCTCGCTGCTTTTTTTTTTTTTTTTTTTTTTTTTTTTCCCCTCCCTTAATTTTTTACATGAGACCTGTCTTTTGCCATCAAGTTTCACCTTCCAACGCTCTACCCCATCATACCCTCCTCCCCCGCCTGTAC
>JACWST010000267.1:36376-49680 GCA_014850475.1 Cryphonectria naterciae
TTCATGCTTCTCCCCCTGCCGCCCCTCCCCGTCCGTCTCTTGTTCTCTGCTTGTTTTTTTGTTTTTTTCCCTTCTTTTTTTTTTTTTTTTTGTTTTGCGTCGCACCGCCCTGAACATGTAACATGAGACATGTCGATGGCGACCAAGGTACAGCTACACAAGCTTGACCACAACATACCGTCATCCCCAGCCGGAACAGCAACGACAGCGGCAGCGGTAGGCGGCGGCGCTTGAGACTTATCTGGCGATCGCTCCCTCTTGGCGCCTCGGGAGTTTTGGCTGAGCGAATCTACCCAACAACGCGCATCATCAGCACCGGTATTTTATCATTAATCTTTGCAGAAAGAGGATGAGGACAAGAAAATTGTCGCCATGTGTGTTGAATGACGAAAGGTAGTGTGTGTGTGTGTGGTGTGAAAAGAGAGATTGTGTGATGAGCGCTGGTGGGCAGAATTGCTGCAGCAGAAGCAAGTCTGTTTGTTGCTGCTGCTGCTGCTGCTGCTGCCGGCGCTGTTGTTGGTGACGCGATGCGACGCGGTGGGGATGCGATGTGCTGCGCTGCGCTGCAGTGCGGCGGCGGTGCGGCGGGCACGCACGCGGTGTGGTGGTGGCCATGGCGGTGGTGGTGGTGGTGGTGGTGGTGGTGGGAACGGCGGCCATAGTGGTGGTGGTGGAGGCGGCGGTGGTGGTGGTGGTGCGGGTGCAGGACAGGGCAGCGCAGCAGCAGAGCGCGGGCCAGACAGGGCACGCCCGGGCCCAGCGGGAGGAGGAGGGGTCGCGATGGTTCATGTGTGACATTTTTTCTTTTCCTTTTTTAAAAAAAAGAAAGGGGCGGCGGCGAACTTACCAGAGGACGCGAGGGCAGCAGGATTGATTGTCGCACTATCAACGCCTTTGGGCTGTGCGGAGTACATGAGCACAGCTGCGAGTCTTGTCAATGAGAAAAAAGACCGGACCGGTCTGCGCAACGACGTGTCTTGATATAGTTGGAGGGAAAGGGTCGAGGGTGGATGGAGACGATGCAAGGAGATGGCGAAGCTCGTCCTGGGTTAGCAAGCGGCGGCGATCCGGTTGCAGGGCGGTGGCAGGCAAGGGGGGGCGCACGGCGGAGAAAGCCTCTGTGTGTGTGTGTGTGGTTGGCGCAGATCCCCAGTGCCCAGAAGCAACAAAATTACAACAAAAAAATAAAATAAAAGGGCCGTATGGAAGCAGTTGAGAAGGAGGGGAAAAGGATAAGTAAAAAGGAAGGATGATGGGGCAATCGAAGCCCTTTCTTTGTGGGTGCTGCTTGCTGGAACGGGGATCTCGTTGCGTTAATCCTTGTCCAGGCGCCCCTTCCCTTCTGATGGTAGTGGGAGGGAAGGAAAAGAAAGAACGGAAAAGAAAAGAAAGAAAGAGCAAAGAGGATGGTTCGCTTCGCTTCCCGGTTAGTTTACCCCCAGTGCTGGGTCCCAGGTACTCTCGGTACGCGACCACGAGCAGGATGATGATGTAGGGTTGTCGCCCGTTCCGGCTTGGTCGGTGGCGAGAAGTCGCAACGTCAGTGGGGTACTGGAGCTCCAGCGCGAACAGCGGGAAGAAATGGCAATATGCGCTGCTGCTGCTGCGACTGCCCTGCGCTGCCCTGCGCTGCCCTGCGCCGGCGAGAAAAAAAAAAGAAAAAAAAAAAAAGGAAGAGAAACCTGGAGCAGTTACCCCCCCTCTGTAGTCTTGCCCTAGCGGTCGGAATTAAAGAACAAAAACGATTGATAAAAAACTTGCTTCTGACCAGGACGACGCCTCCCAAGACCAGAACTAATCCTAATGAGTCGACGCAAGGTGAAGGATCTCAAGGCTTGAGGCTTTAAACCCCGGGAGGATGGGTTGGCGACCAAGACCTTTTCCTCAAAAAAATAATCCGGGACGGGAGAACAAGTCCACACAAGTCCAGCCAGCTAGCTACTGGCTACTGTAGCGTGTACAGTAGTAATAGTAGCAGCAGTAGTAGCAAGTCGCCAAGTAAAGTTACTAGCGATGAGAGCAGCCTGTGTTGACTTGACACTGTGCGTCCGGCCAGGGAAGAAGAGACCTTGGGGGGTGGGGGGTGGAGGGACTTGGGCAAACCGCTATTTTATTCTGGTAGCCTCGTCATGTGGCCCGTCTCGTGTCGGGCCGCTCGTCCTCGTGAGCGAGCTGGACAAAAACTGGATCTCCTCCTCTGCCGTGTCTTGAGGGATATGCGCGTCGACCGGAGACGATGGCAAGTCGTACACTATCCCGTAAGGCAGGCAGTGCTGTGCTGTGCGGTGCTGTGTGTTCTAGATGCCAGCGAGGGTCCTCGTCAACTTGTAGACCCGCGTGTGCTTGCCGAGATGTGCCGGCGGGTGGTTAGGTAGCAGTAACCCTTGACGTTCTGGAGTGATCGATCTTCATTTCTGTCCTTTCAAGGCAAAACAGCAAGACAGCCTGAGAGCTTGCGCGGCGGAGACAGAGAGAGGCTGCGAATATGTGTGTGCGGCTGGTGCAAGGTTGCTATTGATACCCCAGACACTGACAAGGGGCCATCTAGAGGCAAGAACCCTGCGCTGCGTGTGTGTGTTCGACAATAAGAAAAAGAATACCAGCAGTATCCTTGCACTGAGGCGGATGTCGCTAGGGAAAAGAAAGAAGAGAGGGGGGGGGAGGGGTAGGCGTACTAAATCGATGCGTGTGAGCGGAGGGGGAGGGGTTGACGGCGAAGGTGGAGTGGAGCACACCGGATCGCATCGATGAAGCAGGGTTTGGGAATAGCAATCTGCAGGATGGGAATTCGAAGCCACTAACTCGGCGATATGGCTTTTACAGGACTGCCTCTTCAGCGCGCCTCTTCTTGCCCTTCCTCTGTCCTATCCTCCCTCCTCGCCCCTCCCCCCACTGAGAGCGTTTAGATTGAAGCGAGCAGAGATGATGAATAATAATAATAATAATAATGATGATGATGTCATATTGAAGGAAGGAGGAGATGGTGATAATGATAGTGATACAATGGTCATAGTCAAGATGATGGAGGAAGGATGGGAATGATGATGATGATGATGATGATGATGATGATGATAAGCATCAGTGGAGACAAGGCGCCAGGCCATGGCTATGGGTATGGCGGCCGTTGAGCTCAGTAGCACATAGTAGTAGAAAGGCAGGAGGACCCCTATAATGCGTGAGTGCTGCTTCTCTCTGTAGCGCATGAGATGGCGCAAAGTACTGCGGCACCATAGTACTTGGGTGCAGACGCCGGCGGCCTGTGCTGTACTGTACCATAGTACATAGTAGTAGCTGCGCCACCCGTCTTGCAGCTTCTACTTGGAGAGAGGACCCCAACATCCCCAGGGCGGATCAAGGCCTGAAGGGGGGTCCCACTGGTCCACTGTGCTGCACGGCACCGCATGGGGCAGATCCTGCAAGGACACAGAAGTCCCAGTGGTACACTGCGGTACGTCCTGTGATGGTTTTTCTCTCGTGCATGCAGAACAGGGGCCGGCGTACTATGTAGGCGATGCATGAGCTGGGACCACCATCGATCCTGCTGCTCGTGCGAATTTCGGGACCAAGTGACAGGTCTTTTTGACCGTCTCTGCTGCAGCATCACCCGATGAGACGGAGGGAGACTTTCATTCTTGAGCAGTGACGAGCAACACCATCTGACCCACGGTAGTACAGCAGTGCTGAAGGTAAACGGGATGGGAGGGGAGCCAGAACAAGAGAAACGACAAGTGGAGATGCTTGTCTCGTGGTATCACCTCCCCCATGTCGCCGAGTACATGGTGTTAATATTTTCAGAATGCCGTATACTGCCCTTTTGCGTTAGACCCTACGCCAAGCTCACTGTTGAGGGGCTATCTCGTCAGCTCGCCACGGACCCCGACCAGGTGACTTTCTGACATGGGATAAAAGTCCTCCTGCATGCCGGTGATTTATTCTGTACAGTTAGGAACACGTGTCTGAGAAGGCAGATCTAAATGCAGGAAGGAAAAGAAGAAGGAAAGAAAAGAAGGAGAGAAAAAAAGGATGATTGTGCATATGGAGGGAATGCTGATGATGCTAGATCCTGGAAGACAGACCTACCTAATGCTGCAGATCAAGAAGAATGAACTCATTCTGCAGCCTGCTGGGTGCCTGGGGTCCTCGTTCTCAACAATAAGGAGGTATGTGCCCGAAGCTTAAAAAAAACAAAAAAAAGTAATCTTTGGCTGATCGATGCAGATCAGTGACCTCAGGGTTTTCATGATGGGCGACACATGCTCGTTCTCACTGCATGGGGCTGTCGCTCTGTATCATGGGGTAGTATATCATGACGGACGCGAGATACTTACCGCAGTACCGTAGTAGGTAACCTGTAGCCCCTGCTAAGCCTCTCTTCCTGAATCGTCCACCATGATTCCATAGACCAGAGTATATGTAAGCTTTCGATATTACGGCAGCAGACAACATCGAGCACATGTATCATCAGCTACAAGGCCGTGCGCGTACGAGCCCTCCCACGGGAGGTAATAACATGCACCATTCTTCCGCTGTCAACGCAACGTTAAGTTGTGGCCTGGCTGGGGGTGGAGGGGGGGGGCATTGATTGTTCCTCTCCAGCTGCAAATACACCTTGTGACGGGTCACCTCCCTGTCCGAAAGAAGCAACCTCGTGACCCTCTGAAGGTTACCATTCTTCTTATGCGTAATAAGAATATACCGTAGTGCCAAGGTACCCGAGCACTTTGGTACGTACATGGCTCCTCCGCTCCTCCCTCACAATGTTATACAATAGTTTCTGTCATATTTCACTACGGCCTTCCTCATTCGGCAGTACGTACTTGCCCTGGGATCCCAGAACTTGCTGCAGGTGCTACCCTTTTCAACCAATTATTAATTTTATTTTATTTTTTGGAAAAAAGGAAAGAGCTTTTTTTCTTTGTCCCCCTCTCCTGTTCCTGCACCTCCTACACCATCAACTCCTCCTCCTCCTCCTCCTGCATGCTGCCCTGCCCTGCAGGAGGGCGTTTCAAAGTCCCATCGAAATGCTATTCATTCACATCCGACGTGAAGCGCCCGTGCATGATGGATCCCTCCACGAAACGAGGCGGCAACAGGCACCACCGAAAAAACAATCCGACCCACTTCTTGATCTCTCCTTGGTCATTTTTCAGCGTCAAGTCATGTCGAGTCGAGTCAAGTCAAGTCTTACCGTGCATGTCACCTCTCTCTCTCTCGCTTTGGCCCATGCTGCGTTCCAAGGCTTGGTCTCATGCAGCTCGACCTCGGACACGCCTTCCTCTCGCGATAACCGTGGGCGCCCTATCACTGCAGCCGCCGTCTCAGCATGTCCTGCCCACTGCGGGTACCGCCCAGAGGAGTTGCTGGGACCCTCCCCACCCCACCTATCGCACAGCATGAGTGGTACGCCCTGGGCTGGCCAGAGATACCACCATAGTACTGTACTTATGGTACAGGGCTGAAGGATTCATTCCGCATTGCCGCTGTTCGCTGCGTCCTGGCCCAATGGGATCAATGAGTCCTCACCGGGATCACACTGGCCGACAGTCCCGAGTTTCTCGCACGGACACCGTTTTGCCTAGCACTCTCGAGCCGTCCAACACTGACCACTGTTTGTGGATAACAGTGGTCTAGATGGGGCTTCACCGACGGCCGCATCGATCTGCATGTGAGATATGCGCATCAAGACCTGAAAGCCCCTAGCTGCAGTCCTCAAAATTACATAGTAACATTCATTGTACAGGGCTGCCGCTTGACTGACTGCCCGACCTGCCGACCTTTTCTCCCCTAACGAGTACGACCATCGTAATTCAGCCTACAGCCACCGTCATGCATACCCTAGCACGGATTCCACGACTACATCTGTCTCTAAATCGCCCGGGGTCTGATCACCCCATCGGCACGGGGCACGGCGTAGTGGATCACCACCGAGCTACGTCCTGCAATAACCCGCGCACCCGGACTTTAACTTCCCACCCGATTGAGCCTATCGAGGCTGTGAGTGTATGGACATCATACAACGGCGGATCTGATCCTCGACATGCATTCAGCTCGCCTGGTCCCAGATGCAGGTTCACGACTCGTCATCGCCCCCCCCCCCCGGCCCTACTTTTTTCTTCTTTTTCTCCGTTGATACAGAGGCGCAGCTCCAGCTGTCCTCTAAATCTGTGTCAAGAGCAAGACGGTGGTTATCAGACGAGACATTACCAAAGTACAGGCCGAGCAGGACACCGCTCAGGTCCGGGTCCTACTGAAGGCTCCGTGTACCCCGTGCTTGGCGCTTCACAAGCCTGCAGCCCGAAAGAAGAAGAAGAAGAACAAAGGGAGAAAAGAAAATAATCTTGACCGCCTCGAGAAAGAATATCTTGCGAGACATGGACGGAGTATCAAAATCGCAGCAAGACTCCCACAACATTTAGGCATCTTGTCTCTGCGTGTCGCGGTGGATCTACGGAGTAGCCATAAGCCACCCTGCTCTAGCTTGATTCCCTCCGACCTTGACGCGCCCGTTCTCCTCCAGGGATTCTCAGCAGAGGGTTAAGACGGAAAAAGCGCCGAAAAGTACCACTTTCTTTTGTGTCCTGCCACAATTCATCCCGCAAATTGTCGCTGGCGTCTCTGCGCCCGAAACATCATCGCCAGCAGCAGGACAGCATCTTCTGCACAATCACGGCCACCAGCTGCTGTCTGTGGGCACACATCCTGGTTACCTCTCGATCCCGTTCCCCCTTCCCAAAAAAAGGGTTACAAAGCCTGTGATAGATGACTTTTGCTCTAGCTAGAAGGAGTAGGTGGCACACAAGTCTCTCTTCACCACAGCACATGCGCAAGGCTGCATTGTTACGGATGTGCTAGCCAAGCCACATCCATCCCTGAAACGGGTCGAGAGGAGCTACCGAGTACCATAGGGGACTGCTAGTGCGAATTTCCAGGATCCAGCCGTGCCAAAGTTCCCACACCCCCCTCCATCACGAGATGTCCATCCACCGGCGCATGGAGGGAGCACCCATGCTTTCTTTTCGGCATGCAAGTCGCCACCAGACGCAGCAGCAGCTATGGACAGTTACATCCGTGACCACGTCTGTCGGTAAACCCCCCCCCCTCTCAGACACACCAAGCAGGTGCATATACATGGCATGTGTGAATATGTGTGTACACGTTGTGGTGCAAGGGGAAACAATGGACCGGGCCTCGCAGGTCCATGGAATCAAATGGGGGCTTCGGTTACAAGTTCGTGATGGCCCACGGGCATCTTCACGAACAAGAGGCGTCAAGGCCCCACTTGATGGTCACCTACAAGTAGATGATGCTGACCGGATCGATGGGCAGGAAATGCTTTTTGTCCCTTGGTGGCGATTGGTCATGACCCCGGCCTCGAGGATGGGAGGAGGACGCCGCCACAGCTGAAGCTGTGACTTTTCGAGCGAGCCGACGCTTCTTTGCGGGAAAATTCCCCCCTCCCCCCCCCAGGCAGTGAGCAATTCACTAGATGCCATTGATCCCTGGTACAAAAAATTGCTGGCACCGGCTGAGAAAACAGCTGACGATGGCAGACGTGACGTCGCCATCAGCGCCAGGTCGAGGCCTGGTCGAAGACTATCACTGCAAGCTGAGACCACTCCGACATGAACAGTCAGCACAACCGCAGGGCAACAGTGCCGGCCCGAAGGAAGATATACTGTATCTGGAGCACTGTCCGGCCGGCCGGCAAAGATCAACTTAATAGACTCGACATATCACCATTTCCTCGAGGCCAATGGAATCTGGACCTCTCGATTGGTCGGACATAGCGCAGTCTATAACGGGCCTTAAAAGCCTTGGCGTCAGCTTGATGAATCTCAGAAGATGCACGGGTACCTAGTACATATTTTCATCCTGTCTAGCCTGTGTCCATATTGCACTACGACCACAGTCGCCCCAAGGTGGCCCGCCTGACCAGGTGTCCCAACAGAACCAGCCCATCAGCGGATATCATGTGCAATAAGTTCTGTCCCTCGCAGAGTACTGTGCAGATCCCGAGTTATGTTCCAGAACGGCGCCGAAGAGGGCATAGAACGCAGCGGCAGGTGGAGTCGCGGTCTAACCCCCTTTCCCACCCCCCCCCTTCTCTTTCCTGTACTGTACGGCGCGGGACGAGGGTGTGTAGCATGAGAGCTTTGACTCAGGAATGAGTAAGAAGAGGGTGTGAAGGAAGGGAGCACCAGGACCAGGGCCTGGGCGCGTAGTTACCCCAAAAAGTTGAGACGGGTGTGCGACTTCGCGGCAGGGGGTTTGACTCTTGGCCAGGCCCTCAAGGGTACAACACCTGATTGGTTTCTCGCAGCGTCGCAGTGGAGTGTGTCCAGCTGATGTGTTCCAAGCACTTTGACGCCTTTCACGGATCTCGAATTGTCGAATCATGGTTCCAACGCAGACTCGAATTTTTCGTCGAATTCTCGGAAAGAAGGGCGTTGTACAAGCTCGATTGGGAAGCAGCACCGTGGTGTGGCTTCGGAGCACTTTCAGGTTATTTTCTAGCCGAGCCTTATCGGTGTTGTGAACCGGAAGAGTGAGAGATTGGGCCGCGACAAGCCACTTTGGGCCATCGCAATTGTCAGAGCTGTCACTATGCTGCCAAGGATCTATCGCCTGAGGAATTGAAAGAAAGAAAAAGGGCAGAGCCTCAGAAGCGGAGGCGAAGGAGGTGGTGGCCACAGCGGTGACCACACCAACTCGACGACGATCCGGGGCACCACCACCATCACCGCTACCAACCAGTACCACCACCACCACCACCATCAACCAGCGCCAGGGCATGGGGACCTGTTCGTTGTGTGTGTGTGTGTGTGTGTGTGCGGTGCAGGCCACTCCAGCGGGAGCCCACCCTTGTTTCCCGCATTGCATCTTGGGGATCCCCAGCCTGATTCACCCCTTCCCTTGCAGGCCTTCACGATCCTTCTATACGCTTTTTCCGCTGAAGATCGTGTGTGGTGGAGCATATCTTTGTGTCAAGATCCGATGTATGTATCCTGTAAGTCATCCGCCCACACACCACGGGCCACGAGGCCCGATGCCGCGCCTCTTGACAACACCCCCCTCCAAGGTTCCCACACATTCTCCAGGGCCTTTTTAGAGTGGAATCTCGGAAACGGGTTCTACAATATTGCGCAAGAAAAGCAGGAGTTCTGGGCCTTTTGGAGGTTCATCAGATATCGGGACCAGCTATTGATTCACCCTGCCAGCGGCCCAGCCCGCGCGCACCTGTACCTCCGTACTTTGTTTGCATGGCGTCGCAATGCTGGCGAGATTCTTGAGTTGCGATTAGTCGGACGTGCTGGCGTGCCTGGGTCCGCCTCTCGCCCTCGCACGAGTGCTCTGCTGTAGTGCGAGGGTAGCGCTGCCTCTCACGTAGGACCGCAGAATGGACCTCTCGTTTTTAGTGAAGTCACACCCCATCAGGTGTGTTCGTCTTCCCGCGCCGCTGTGCATCCAGGCCACGACAGGAGGCGGGAAGAAGATGACAGGCGGAGCTAGCTAAGTATTACCAATATCGTGGACCGGGCTAAATTAGCGGCTGATTCCGATTTGGGCCACAATATCGATCATGGATAATAGACCAGTCGGACACGACTGGAGTTTATACCTCCGTTGTTTGCCCTTTAGTTGGAGGAGAAGGGGGGGGGTGTTTGGGCTCCAGCACACACGAGTTTCCAACATGGCTTTTGATGGGATCCTTTTTACTCTTCTTTCTTTTTCTATTTCATTTTTTTTTCTTTCGCGCCTAGGCTTGGACTATTGCCGAAGGGTGAATGAAGACGAAGGTGGGGTGGTGGTGGGCAAGGCGGGAGAAAGGGTTTCAAGTCAAGATCCAACGAGTGGTTGAGCAGATATGCTCGCAATCTACTATGGTATGCGGACACGACAATCTGCACTGCAACCCCGAGGGATCCGCGACCGCGAAACGAACTACCCACTTACATGCAGCTGAAAGGAGGGTGTGGTCCGGCACAGACAGAGAACGGGAGGGAGGGAGCGAGGAAGAGAGGGAGAGAGAGAGAGAGAAAGGCACGTCGGGCCACGAGGCAAGAAGGCAGACACGGGTGGTGGGGGAGGAGGAGGAGGCGGCGGCGGGGGGGGGGGGGGCGGGGAGGACAGGGCGACGGGGGAGGGGGGAGGCGGGGGTGGGGGGTGGGGGGGGGGGGGTGGGGGGCTTTGGTTCGAGATTCCCTCGTTCATCCGGTTGTCTGCCTGTGAATGCCTGGGGAAGGAACAACGTGGCCTGGGGCTAGTTGGCACATGCACAGCAAGAAGCCGAAGCCACTGGCTGAGGAAGGTGGCATGGTGCAGCCTGCAGGTCGGATAATAGGAAACCAACAGGCCAACGACAACCCTAGGGAAGGCGAGACTGACAACTCACACTACTGGAATACACCTGCCTTTTTGTCAAGTCCCGTTATTCCGCCAACATGCAAGACTGGACGACTGGCCCAAACCAACCAACACAAGAGAAGGAAATAAAGTTAAATTTTTGTTCAAAAAAAATTGAAAGGAATACAAAGGCCACCCGAGCGGCTTCCATGTGGTTGTTACATGTATCGTCGTGCCTCTTGACTGCCTGCTTACTTTACCTTCATCTACTTACCAAGAGGGGGGTGGGGGAGGATGGGCGGTGCTTGTGTGTGTGTATGAGTGTATGAGAAGGGCAGGGTAAGTGAGGTAGTGACTAACTGAGATTGACTGAATGACTGAATGACTGAATGAGGGAGTCGAGAAGTCCCCGAACGCTGTGTGAGGGTCCTCGAGCGATGAGGCTCAAAATACGGACCGGGGGGGGGGAGTGGGAGGGTTAGTCCAACTCGCTCATCATCATGCTCCTCCTCCCTTCATCCATCCATCCATGCACCCCAGCCCAATCAAACTTGTCTACTAAAATGTGTAGTACTCCTCTGGCTCTGCTCTCTGCTCTCTGCTCTACAACTCACACTCTCTTACTGGCCTGCTTGCCCCAAGGGCCCCACCCACAAACTCCACCCCACCTGGGCGCAAGTAAGCGGGATCCTGGCGGCCGCTCCCAGAGCTGTTGTGGGTTACAAGCTTCACACGAATCCTTCTGTGGCCTCTACTCTCCCTCCCTTCCCCTTTCAATTTGTACTGATTCGCTTGTCAGTACCATAGTACGTACACCCAAAATCCCCCCTGGTCAGTCAGTCAGTCGCCCTCTTTCCGCACCCCCCCTTGCCCCGGGGGGCCTCGCGTGGTCGCGACGCGGACTATATCCGTGGGGTGGGAGAGGACTTGTTTTCCCCTTGCCGCCCAGGGCTTTAGGCGGTCTGTGTTTATGTGTTGGGAAATAAGCACATGGCCGTAGGCGGTGTGCGCAGACAGAGATAGATACATTGTGTCGACACTGCAGGACTGGGCTGGACGGAACCGGGGAGAGGGGGGGGGGAGGTGATGTGGTCTGAATTCCGCGGTACCTGTGGAGATGAAGCCTCCGCCTAACATACCCAGTAGTGGAGCCAGTACAACAAACTCTCTACAATGCTGTCTTTTCATTTTGGACAGTGTTTGCCTCTTTTTTTTTTTTTTTTTTTTCGTTGTCATCACATGTCTCAGGAGCTCCGAAGCCCGCGCCCGGCTCTCGCACGATCCTTACTATAATCTTTGGGGGGACAAAAGAAAAAGAGTAAGGAGGAAGAAAAGTTAAAATATGACGGGCAAGGGCAAGGTGGGTGTTGGAGGAAAAAAAAGGTTCCAGCAAAGTGAATTAGTACTACCGTAGCTGTGATGATACTGTGATGCCTAAGGCGTCCCCACGCTGAGTGGCACGTCGGTATCCCGAATCTCGAGGGTTCCAGACGCCGACAGGGCAGAGAGAGGACCATGTGAGTACAACAGGAAGGTACTTTTCTTTTTTTTTTTTTTTTTTTTGTTCACCACTGTGGAGCAAGAAAAACAAACAGTAAAAATAAAATAACATAAAATCAAAAGACCACCAAACGGCATGGACGACGATGGGGTCCGGGCCCCGGGCGGAGACGATACGACATTGCACACGCACGACTCGCTGTCCGGCAAAATAACAGCACACACCCACACACACATACCATGCCCATTGTACATACGTGCATCTGGGAGGATGGGCATGGGTGGGATCGTCCACATCATGATCCACCCCTCGATGGCAGTACGCGTGATGACCAAGGGAGAAAAAAAAGAGGGAAAAGAGAAATCACACACAGGTCACTATGTACTGCGCAGAGACTATACCACACACACACACTGACAATACTCGGGAGATGATCGGAACCGACCACCGCGTACCGGTCCTCCCTTTTTGACAACTATAGCAGGCAGTAGTGGACACACAGCAGAAGCAACAATAACAACAACAAACACCCCCCCCTTGTCGTCAGTCTGGACAGACAAGAATCCTCCTTGTGTAACCCGAAAATGACCCCATACGCGTATCATATATACACGCGCACTGGTACTTGGATAGATTGCTACACGGGCCAAGTCGCAGGACAGGATCTCGCTCGCCTTGGACACCCCCCTCCCCCGCCTCCCCTTGCACTATCTCGAATCCTTCCCCAAGTCCCCCAGGTCGTCATGAGTAAGTTACGTACTTACTTAGTCAAGGGTCAGGTCTGGCACGGAGCAAGGGAAAGAAGGAAGAAGGGGGGGGGGTCTTGTTGAATTGTGCCACAAAAAAAAGCCCTCTGGCGAGTGCCGGGACCGTGTTCGATGACGAACAATAATAATCTCGGGATACTATTGTGCATACATACATCCCCAGAAACCTGGGTCTTAGCGGCGACAAATGGCCAGCCCTGGAACTGAATGGTGTTGGCTTGGGCTTGGGTTTGGGCTTGGGCTGCTGACGACTCGCCGACTTTTTTTTTTGACAGACTGGTACCACGACATCTTTCTACCTGTACCTGTGTGTACGCATGAAATTCTTCTGAGACATGCATCAGAGAGAGATGGCCGGGCGGGCGCATGTCTCAGGCCACACACAAACACACACACAGAGAGAGAGTGTGTGTGACCCACCTGATCTGAATACTTGCACATTGTGTACGTTAAACGAGAAAGAAAAGGAAAAAAAAAAAAAGATTGGTCCATGTCCCGCTCTCTGCATCTCTCTATCAATCTCCATATTCGCAAACAAACCCATTTCTGGATGATGATAATCAGAAGAACACGGGTGCCATGCATTCTACAAGGGCAACCCACGCCCCACTCATGCGGGCTTGGTTTGGGTTCTCATGGGTAACATACGCGATGGAGACCAAGAAGAAACAAAAAAAAAAAAAAAAAAAAAA
>JACWST010000268.1:1099-23470 GCA_014850475.1 Cryphonectria naterciae
GGCGCGCAAAGTTTCCACTCAGTGGTCGA
This sequence comes from Cryphonectria naterciae, assembly GCA_014850475.1. Taxonomy (NCBI): domain Eukaryota; kingdom Fungi; phylum Ascomycota; class Sordariomycetes; order Diaporthales; family Cryphonectriaceae; genus Cryphonectria; species Cryphonectria naterciae. The sequence continues at coordinate 1,129 of JACWST010000268.1, forward strand.
TGGTCTAACTCGTGCATCTCCCTCCCCTCCCCCCCCCCCCCCCCCCCCCCCCACCTCCTTCTCTTTGAAAACCTGCATCATCTTCACGTCCCTTGTCATCGCCGACGAGAATCCGCCCGGCAGGGACAAGAACAAGAAGAAGAAGAAGAAGAAGAAGAAGCAAAAGATGATGCATACCAACCAAACGCCTCTTTGTTGTGTGTGGCCACGACAGCATAGCCTCTGTCAGCTCCGCAACGTGACAGCCCAATAATCATGTGAGATCCGATCGACACAAGGGAACGCCGGGCAGCCTAGAGTGAGGGAGGGAGGACACAGAATCTCCTCCCCCTGTCCAGAGAGATACGTGATGATGGATCGCGACTGGATCCTAAGTTTAGAAGGGAAGACATGCCAATGAGAGAGACGGCTTCACATGCTGCCCTGCAGACTTTGTCCTGCGGTCGTCGAACCGGTCAGACCCAAAGGACGAATCCGAAGCTGTGTGGCGTAGGACATAGTTGCATGCCAGATTGACCATTTGTTTTTGTTGCGCAGGGCGGTGAGTCACCCCTTCTCTTGCAGCTTGGTCGGCTTACACCTGTGCGCTGGCTGCAGACGGCATAGCGCTTGCTGCACTGCGATGGCACTATGCGCGCCACCATCACCGACCAACCGGATCTGTCGGGGACCTCTCATGGCCCAAAGAGGCGGCCCTCGAACCCTTTTGCGGCCTGGACGGCATTCGCTACTACTTCGCGACAAAGGCGGTGCGTCAATGCAGGTACTGGCCTGGGACGACGCGAGCCTGGGACGACGCGAGCTGCAAGGAGGGGGGGCGGGACAAGAGAATGCAACGACGGGACAAAAAAAAAAAGAAGAAAAAAAAAAAGAGAGAGGGAAAGAGAAAGAGAAAGCCTAAAATCGCATGCCAACGCTCGTGTCAGGTAGAGCCGCATGTCTCAGAGCGGCAGGACGGTGCGTCTATCCCGACTATTGGCATGCAAGGCACGGACGTACTTGCTTCCTTGGCCGGGGCTGAAGGGAGGGGGCTTTGACGCCGTTCGACGACGGACGGCCCTGCCGCGATCATCATGACGATCTCGCACCACGAACGGTCATCACCCGAGCGAGCCACGGAAGGGAAGAGCCAGTCATAATCAGGCCCTCTCTTTCTCTCTCTTTGTCTCTTTGTACTCGATTCTCACCCTATCTGACATCCCTGTACGAGATAGTCGGCGACTCTTCCAGATGATGGTGATGATCATCATCATCATGATGATGAGGATGAGGATGATGGTGTCGCTTGCAGCTGATGCTGAGTGATGATGCTGCGGTTTTCGGCCCTCATCCTGCGCGCACAGGTCGATGCACCACATGACGAAACAAAAACCACACGATCACACACGCACAGATCAAAAGTGACCTGATTTGCACAGCAGCAAGCACATGACGCCTCTGCAGAGGATGTGCCCACCAAACCTAAAGCTCTCTCGCTCTCTCTCTCCCCTTCGACATTAGTACCTGGGGAGATGGGCGAACCGAGTTTTTATGAGCAAATTAGCTAGGCGAGATTGAGCTTAGCCCTGGCTGCCAAATATAGAATCTGCTGGGACAATCCAATGCCTGGCCTATGGTTCCCGACACTCATTGGCTGCGTCCTGCATGGTCGCCCCCCTCCTCCTCGCCTCTTCTCTCCGACCTGGAATGTGACCTGGAATGCAACGACCGAGGGCGAACGAAGAGGAGGTGTGGGTAGTAGTGGTGGTGAGGGTCGAGCCACATGACGAGCACAAATTCTCCTGCCACCTGCAGTGGTCAATCCCAAAGCAAGCTATCTATCCTGTCTGCGCCACCCGTCATGAGCTCTCTTCCCCCAATGATCGCGGGAGACGGGGGCAAAAAAGAGAGAAGAGCAGATAACGTGGTTTTACCTCAGCTCACACAGTTCTAAAGAAGAGACAAGCAAGGGAAAGAGAACAAAGGGAGAGAAAGAAGAGAAGGGGAAAGAAGGGAAAAAAAGGAAGCTGACACATCTTTTTTCTTGCCCTCCGCCCTTCCCCCCGTCTGCCAATCGGTTGCCTGCTTTCCTTACCTATCTGGGCTCTTCCCCAGCGCCATTGGAGAGAAAACGGGAACAGGGAGCACCCCCCCTCCCCCCCCAAAAAAAAGTTGTGTGCCCGCGCCACGCGTTCCGTGCTGCAGACTATTAGGCTTCTCCCACCCCCTCCCCCCCCCCAAAAAAGAAGAATTATGACGGCCGACAGCTCTCGTCCCACATGGGCTGACAAGAAGATGCTGTGCGACCACCAAAAAAAAAAAACGTATACCGGATTGGGGGTGTTGCTGTTCCCGCAAAGGAGGGGAGGGAGGGGAGCGGTTGAAACCCCCCCCCCCCCCAAAGTTCAGGAACCCGGGCACGAAATGGTTCCACCGCAGAAGTCTTTACTTTTTTGCTCATCGCGCGGGGGCGGGAGAGAGAGAGAGAGAGAACGCCAGCTAGCTAGATTGTGTCCTGGGGCGCCTCCCTCCCCCCCCCCCCTTCTCCCCCTTCGTGTGAGGGTCACGCGGTCGTCTGGTATTGGAGGAGGAGGAGGAGGAGGAAGGGAAAGAAGGTAGGATGGATGGATGGTTGGATGGGGGGGGGGATCATGTCTTGCCTGCACGTTGTCACTAGTTTGGATGGCCTGCGTGTCTCTGGCCTGTGTTGCGACTGGTCCGGGTCGTTTTCTCTCTCTTTTTTTCCCTTTCTTTGTGTGTGTGTGTGTGTGTGTGTGTGTCTTTGCTGGGTGGGGGAAAAAACAAGAAAGAAAAAATTAAAATAAAAAAAGACAAGAGCACGGAGGAAGGAGAGGTTTTGGAGCGGCCCGTGGACTGACTTGTCTTGGCCAATGCAGTGTCTGTTCAGTGGCTGGCTCATGTCCCGGAGCAGGCCAGAGACAGAGAGAGAGAGAGAGGTACAGGCTGCTTGGGAGAGGGCTGGGCTGGTGGTTGTACCGCCCTTCTTTTTTCTCTCTTTCTTCTCTCTCTCTCTCTCTGCCTCGTCGCCTGTTTCTCAAGATCAAACGCTCACTCACCAACCTCAGCCGCCCTTCCGTCCCTGGACCATTTGGGAATCCCCGAGCTCAGCGCAATGGGGGAGGGGGAACGTGTCCTCGCCGACCAGGCCGGCTTAGCTCGTGATCGACATGTGCGTCGAATCAAGGTTTGCTAATTCTCCTTCTCCTCCTCCTCCTCCTCCTCCTCCTCCACAACAAAAGGGTCATTCAGGAAAGAAGGCGCATGAGCACGTTTGACCAGATACGATGGGGTACACACCTTCTATCGCAATCTCGTGGCTGGTGGTGTGTGCTCGGCACACAACGGAGGGCCGGAGGACGAAGGGGGGGGGGGGGAAGGGTTCAAGGGCAAGCAAGTCCTCGGGGACCACCATGGGTGGGTTGCGTCCATCCCGTCTCGAGCCCGGCCAAGAAAAGGAAAAGAAGAAGAGAAAGAAACATGCATGTGTGCATACTTCCCGAGATGGGTTTGGTTTGGCCGCTCTTGAGGCCCTTCTCCTCCCCGTATCTGTTATTCCCCCCCCTCCCCCTACCCTTCCCCCCCTCCTTTGCTGCAGGCGCGGGAGGAGGAAAACGAAAGACCAGAGTTGATACGATGAGAAATTCTCCGATGTGTGTGTGTGTGTATGTCTTTCCGCTGCATGCACAGCCTGGTTTCTTTGCTTCTTCTTCTTCTTCTTCTTTGGGATGACGCTTGTTGATTGCTTTTCTCGCGCAAACAGATATTGAGAGAGAGGGAGAGGGTGCGTATGCTCCTTGTTCGGCCGCTTGAACGGGTTCGGTAGTGTACCTTGTCGAAGTCTCGGGCAACAAGGAGAGTGTGTCTCCTTTTTCCCCCTTTCCTTTTCTTTTCTCTTTTTCTTTTTCCTTGCTTGATCTTTTCTTTTCTGTCTTTTCATTCGTTTCTCCTCTCTCAGCCTCGCAAACACCCCCTGCTAGCCTTGAGATTCTACCTTCGGCCGCAAGAGAAAAAGGCGGTGTTTTCTCTTTACCCTGTGGCGGGCTCTCTGTGGCGTCCCCGCTGAAACGGGGATTTTACCACCATAAGAGCTGAGAAACGTGATAGACATGCTGCTGATTCTGTTTTCTCCCCCCCCCCCCTCCCTCCTTCTTCTGAGGTTTTGAACTAAAACTGACCCGAACGCTTGGTAATAAACGTGGACCCCCCGAACGCCCGCATGAAAACGTCTCTTTTCTCTCATTGGCAGTTTTCTCTTCCCTCACCCAGCGTCCAAGGTGGCAGATGTGATAACTCATCACTTCTCCCTCCCCCCCCCCCAGAAAACCGGTGCGGCACAGCGTAGTCCAGTGTGAGCGTGGCCTTGTGTGGCTCAGCCCTGCAAGGCTGACAAGTCTAATTTCCCACACCCCCCCCCCCTTTTCTCTTCCTTTCTCCCTCCTTCCCTCTCTCTCTCTCACCCACACACCCACTCACACACACTTCCTCCCCCCCCCTTCCCCATGTTCCCAGCCAGTGAGCACCCGAATGCGTTTTCCCCAATCCAGGAAGATATTGGATGCTGTGGCTGAGCTGATGATGGGATGGGCCACGTCATTCTATGCAAACCCGTCCACCCCCTTGTTTGTTTCTACTGGGCCAGAGAGAGAGAGAGAGAGGCACACACAGAGACAAGAGAAAGTCTCCTTTGTTCATCGAGCCCGCCTGTCCCCCCCTCCCTTTTTTTTCCTTCTTCTTCTTCTTTCCTTTGGTCGTGTGTTGATTGAGCCCAATTAGCCAGCCAGCTCGCTATATGGCTTATTTTCATCATCATCCTTTCATATGCAGATAGGAGAATTCTAGGAGGAGAGAGGAAGCTAAGCAGAAGTTCCCTGTGAGAAGGATTGTTTGGTGTTTATGGGGTTTGGGGGGGGGGGGTAAAAGGGGAAAATACACACCAGAGAATACTATGCTATCCTTCCTCCATCCCCTATAATCCCTTGAAAGAAAGGAACGATTTTATTCCATTTTATTTTCCCCACGTTGGTTTTTTTTCTCTTTTTCTTCTTTCCTGTCGGGGTAAACAAATCGATTTGTCTAGCCGCCGCCCCCCCCCCCCCAAAAACACTAGCTAGGCAGTCAGCAAAGAAAAAAAGCGGAAAGAATAAGAGAGGGATCACAAGGAAAAAAGAAGAACAAAAAGAGGGTCTGATTGATTATGTGCATTGCTGCTGCTGGGTCTCATGGTGGCGGCTGGCCCAGGTGGGGGGGGGGGGCTTTCGGTTCACTTCAAATGCCACACACCACACCCGCACCGCCCCCCCCTTCTTCGTGTCAACCTTCCATCGTCGTCTCTTCGGCCAAACAAATCGTGGGGGCCGTAGGGGGGGCCCCGCCGGGGGAAGGGGGTTTGTGTTTGTGGCCCCGGGGGGCGGGTCGGAGGAAGAGGAGGCGGCCTCGGTGCCAGGCGTGAATGTACGGTTGGGTTTTCCTTCTGTTCTTTTTTGAGTTTGTATGTGCTATTTTTGGGAGGAAGAGGTTTGAAAAAAGACCTATCGTTATCTTCAGGGCGTGTGAACTTTCTTTCTTCCTTGTTTCTTGCGTTGTCGGCACAAGAGAGAGGGGGGGAGGGTGGGGGGGAGAGACAGGTGAGTTAGGTCCATGTAGATCCTTGTGTATTTACCTGGGGACACTTTTGAAAGATGGCAAGGGACTGCTACTCTCATAATTCCTTAGGATCCATGATCCTTTTCATCTTCCCCCTTCCTTCCTGCTGCTTATATTCCTATTGTTTGAACCCTTTTGATTCCTTTTCCCCTCCGCGCGATGACTTGCGCCTGGATGGGCGTTCAGGTGGTGGTGGCAGCCCTCTTCCTCCTTCCACCGCCATGAGGTTTTGGTTGAACTCCTACGATTCCCCCAGCTTCGCCATCAGACCCGATATCCGACAGGCCAACGGCTTCTTCTTGTTTTGCGTCATCTGGTCTGCAATTGGACGGGAAAGGAGACAAGGAAAGGGAGACAGAAAAAGTTGGAGCAGTGGACGCAATAGTCTCAAGAGTTGAGTGAACAGGCCTTTTTCTCTTCGGAAAAGGAATGCTCTTGGGACAAGAGAGAAAAACAATGACGTAGAAAACAAAACTCCAATCTTCTCATCATATTCGACAATGGGTATATGATTATTTCTCACCTGCACCTTACCACACAGTCCAGATAATGAATATACACAGCCGCTTCTTCAAACACAAACAGACACATGTGATCGCCCACCCTTCTGTAAACCCTCTGCGTTCGCTAAGTATGCGTAATGATGCAGCGTGGTGTAGATGCAATCGCTTCTTGAGAAATATCTCTCCTCAATCCTGGCAGGGCGCTGGCTGTCTCTCTGTCGACCATCCCTTTACGCCCGCTCGCTCATCTTCAATAATAAAAGAAAAAGAAAAGAACACAGAACCCTCGCCCAACCCTTTTTCCCCTTTGCCCTTGTCCCTTGCTCCACGTCCAAACCATGTCACTCCTGGCCCATGTCCCCCTTTGCAAACATGCTCGCGCTCAGTCGTCCTGAAAGAAAACCCTAATGCATTATGACAAGAACACGAGCGAGAGGTTCATCCTCCCAACACCTCGCCATGCGTGTGATTCACGAAGCCCCTCCGTTTCCCCCACACGAATGTATCCACGAACACCGGCCAAAGACACAAAAGGGAAATAAAGAAAATAAAATAAAACATCAGACTGGATTTTACAGGAAAGATAAAAAGAAGAGGAAGAATGAAGAAGAAGAAAAAGGAGAAGGCGAGAGGAAGGGAGGCAAGGCGGCCAGTCATCATCATCATCATCGTCATCGTCGTCGTCGTCATCACATGACCAGGCTGTTGTTTATTGCAGCGCAATGTTGACCTCCTGTGCAACCAATCCATAAATCCAGTTGGCCTCGGTGGCACTGCTGCACTGGAAGCACCACTTCTTCACCGTGCCTGCCAGGCCTCCCGTCTTGGGCGCGACGCCCACCTTGTTCTCCTCATCACGCAGATCCTCCCACACGTTCAGGATGATGCCGCGTGCGCCTAATCGTCCGAAGCACTTAGACCCGAGCACAACATCCAGAACGATGATCGGCTTGGTCTTCTCGGGGTCACTGTCGCCGAACCGGAACGTCTTCTTGGGGATCTTGGTCACGATGACGCGCTTTTCCATCCCGTGCCGGATGCGTAGTTCCTGCCTCATGCCCGGCGGCGGCCGTGTGATCTGGAGGTTGCAGTTGCCGTGGTCTTCCCACTTGGTTGGTGTCACAAGCAGATGGCAACGGATCTTAAGGTTGTCACTGCCGAGAACAACAGTGCGGCCGCTGCTCGCCTCTGTCAGCGAGACGGATGGCGACCGCGGCGGTGTCACGTTGCCAGAAGAGGATGAGCCACTTGTGTACAGCGATGCGGCGGCTGTTGTGGGGCGGCTCATGCTGCGCCGGTCCACAGAGGACTTATCAATGTTGAACGACGGGCTGCTGCCGCCCGTGAGACGCCTGAAGAGCGACGGCCCAGACGAGCTGGACGACGTGCCCTGTGACTGGGACACAGACTGCGACGGCGCGCGCGTCGACGCCCGGTAGCTGTTCCTCCTACCAAACCAGCTACGGCGGTGGCTACTGCTCGACTGACCGTCAGGATCGTCCTGGGCGGTCGTATCCGGCTGTCCGAACGAGCGGAACCTGGCTTCTTCCTCAAGAGCCTTGTACTTAGCATTGTTGAGGCGGGCCTGGTGGACAGCCGTGTAGAGCGTGGACCCCTCCTTGGTAGATGTCGCCCGGAAGCGGAAGATCTTGCCATCAATCTTGGCCAGCTTACAGTAAGGCCGGACGGGAGAGCGGACCTCGAGGTCAATAACCGTGCTCTGCCGGATCATGACGATGGGTGTGAGCTCGAGAGCAATCAGCGGCTGCATACGCGACAGGTCGGCATCACCGCCAAACTCGGAAGATCCAGATGAGTTCAGGGCCCCAGTACCTGACACAGGATGCATGGACAGAGGATATGCCTCGATCAGGCCGGGCGTGACGACAATCGAGCATGCTTCGTGCCATGCGTCTCCCCACTGCCCCTTCTTGTCGGACCAGTACGATATCGTGGCGATCGCCTTGACGGTGTACTCCGGGTCCTTTGCGCCTCCAGGACCCAGCCGGCCATAGAGACCAACCTGGGAAGCTGAATGGGACGGTGTGATGCTGTTATCGGACACAACCGACTCCACGCCTGAAACGTTGGACGCCTCCTTGATGCTGATAGCAGGCTGTGTGTCGGGCACATCAGCCTCGTCCAGCTCATCACTCGACGACTCGACGTCGGAGGCAGAGTCGCTGTCCGACTCTGATGAGTCAGAAGAGACGTCCGAGGGGCGGTACTCATGCTTCAGCGGCGAGGATCCACGTCGTCTTATGCGAGCTGCAGGGGCCAGCTCGACGGGCGGGTTGAGAGGCGCTGGCTTGCCCGTCGATAGAGTGCGGTGCACAGGGGGCGGTGGTGCACCGTCCTCGCGGAATGGCTTGCTGTTGGGGGGCGACTTGGTGAGCTTCTTGGGGTCAGGCCGCATATCCTCCCGGAGGGGTGTGGTCTCAGGCCTGCTCTTCCTCTCGTAGGACTTTTGCGTGGGTGTTCGCTCTGGGGACGGGCTATGCTCAAAGGAAGACACATCCGCTGGCGGCGTCCTGGGAGTAGACGGAGTGCTTGCATGCCGCACATGGTAGCGGCTCGGTGTGCTGGATGTAGTAGTAGATTGCTCATCCGTTGCGCTGACTGTTCGTAATGGGGCCGGAACCGGTCCCTTCCGATGAGGCTTGGCTGGTCCAGTCCGCTCGCCCAGGGGCACGTCGGATTCTTGACGAGGTGAGGAAGACGACGACACCGACGGACTGTCCTTCATGGTGCTGTGGGTCATCTGCGGCGGCACCGGGGTCGTCCCCAGCATGTCGAGCCAGTCCAGGACTTGCTCCTCGAGATCGGTCGACAGCGTCAGCAGCTCATACCACTCCTTGCCATTGTGCCTGCCACGGATCATGAGGACCAGGACACCAGGATGGTCACCCCTGCGGGCGGAAATGGCGGACTTGGGGATGGGAGGGAACATGAGACAGAAGCGAGCATGCCCGGTGTCTCGAATAAGGACGTCGCCTCTGTCCGTGGGGTCCTTTGGCTTGTCCCGATAGATGAGCTCGACCTGACACTCGAGCCTCTGCCCGTTGGAGTGGCAGAGGTCCAGGGAGAAGAAGTCCTTGGCGTTGACTTGTCGACTCGGGTCGATGAGTATCCCTTCCATGGGCTTCAGGTTTCGCAGGTCGGAGCAACGGCTGGTGTCTGTGTTGCTGGCGTCTTCATCCGTCTTGCGAGCAACTTCTTCACGGTACCGCCTGCGGGCTTTCTCTTGGAGGGTCGTGAAGTCGTTAATCACCAGTTCAAGTTCTGGATGTTTGACGCCGACGGCGCGTGCGCCCCTCAGAAGCTTCAGGAGCCCCCTGACCCGCGTCAGAGGTCTCGTCAAGAGGCGCTGGAGATCGACAGGCTGGCCCTCGGTGTCCACGACATCCCCAGCCGCATTGCGAGGCATTGCATTGACCAGGGAGTCCTCGTCGTCCATCCTTCCTGGAGCCGGCGCAAGGTTCACGACGATGCCTTCGAAGCCCAGCCGCCATGCATCTAGATACTTGTCGTACACCGGGTAGGCCGTAAAGACCCAGGTGAGGATCCTGTCCACATCGTTGAGGGGCGCCCACTTGTGCAGTGCCTTGAGCTTTTCCAGGGCGACGCCCATGTTGACCACAGCCTTGCCGAGGGTGTCTCCCCGCCCATCTGACGAGGAGGAGAACAGATCCGTCGCGTAGTCTCCCTCGCTGTGGACAGCCTTTTTCAGCAGCACGGGGATCGCGCCGTCGACCAGGGTCTTGAGCTCCCTCCGGTAGAGGTCCTCGTCGATGGAGAACTCCTTCAGCAGATCTTCTACAGTCACCCTCTCGAGATTGCTGGTCCTCCGCCGAAGACTGCTGGTCGACTTGATACTGCTGGCTCGGACGGGGCCATCATTGTCAGGAAGAGACAGCACAGAGACGAGATCCGAGTGTTTGGTCAGGCGACGCTTCAGCCCAGGCCCCCTGTTTCTCCGCGAGATAGCACTGGACCTAGTAAGTGCCGTCGTCTGTGTCACGGTAGATTCTGAGAGGACTGTCATTGTTTCCGACCCGACGGTGCTCTCCGACCCCTCCGAGACGATGGTTGATAATTCATATTGCCCGTTTGTCGGTGGTGGCCGGCGTCTAGGAATGGCTGGCGTCATGTATGGCCCCTCCGTATTACTACTCACATCAGTAGTAGAGACATAGGAAGATTCTGGTGATGGCGATCGTCTTGGTGGGTCGACTGAGCGGACATGAGGATCTCCCTGGTCGTTCCGCTCCACATAGTCCGTGTAGCTGGACTCCGAGTCTGTATCCGTGTCCTGATAGCTGGAATAAGCCTTGGTAGGGATCTTGTGTCCGCTGGACTCTCCCCTGAAGAGGTTGTTGAGGGTCTCGCGGAGGGGCGTCTTCACCGAGGGCTGCTTGAAGGAATTGACCTTAGTCGCCTTGCTCCTCTTGAGCCCAATCGGCATCTGGCCGACCGGCTCGGAGGGTTTTCTCTGCGCCTCACTCTGCAAAGGCTGTCGTCCTTCGTCTTGTTCTTCTTCTTCTCTGCTGACGCGCGGAGAGGCTTCAGCTGGATCCGCCGGAGTGGCTGCTGTCTTTTGCGCGATCTCGGCGGATGCGCGCCTGCAAACATCCTTCTCCCAGTCTTTCTCGACCGCCTTCCCCTTCGGGGCTGGTTTCTCGACAAAGGGGTCGACCGTCCCGTTCAGCCACTTCTCGATACTGGGTGGCTGGTTCACAACAGGCTTGGGCGGGTCGACTTTCTCATGAACGATCTCCTTGGCGCCCGTCATGATCTTCTTGAAGGCATTGGGCACCGCCTTGAAGCTGCTGGTGTTCTTCTGAAGCTTGGGACGCTTGAAATGGTGGTGGTCTGCGCCGAGCGGCAGATCAAGCTCGCTGAAGGCCGAGTTGCCGAAGGGAATGTCTGCGAGTGACTTTTCCGGCGCGCTGGACGGCTTGTCAGAGTCGTGTTGAGAGTCCGACTCGTGGCTGGTCCACGACCCCTCGTCATCCGAGTAGGTGATCGATGTCTCGGTGGCTGTTGGGGCCGGCGCGGTAGCGCGACGCATCATTCGCGCAGGCTCTCGGGACTTGGACTTCCTAGTAGGAGTGTCTGTTTCCGGGTCTTCGATGACGATGCCGTCCCTTCCAGTGGGCGTCCGCTCTCGGTCTGCACTTGGTGCGTGGGCCGTCTTGTCCCTGGAGGTCTTGCTTGGAGCAGCACGAGGCTCAGGGCCCGGCACCGGGCGGACTCGGATGCCGTCGTCAGGCAGTGGCGAGGTCTTGATCGGCTGGACACGAATCCCATCGTCCACGATCACGGGTTCCTTTTTCCTGCGAGTGGGTTTGATGCTCAACCTCTCGTCGCCGCTCACGTGTGGACTCGCCGTCCTCACAGCCTTGACCCGAATGCCATCGTCCCCAGAGCGACTACTACCGGTTGCCCAGGTGCGTGCGCTGCTCCTCCCGTCCTCTTCTACTGTGATGAGCTCTGGACCTCGGCCGTTTTTCACAGTCGAGCCGTCCTCCTCCACTGTGATGGTGGCTCCACATCTGGTGGCGTATTCGCGAGCCGGTCTGGGGTTGTCTGGTATCTTGGGCGGCGCCGGAGACTCGGGAACCTCGACTTTCATGGCCCAGTCCTTGACCCTGTTCTGCATGGGCAATGGCTTGTTCGACTTTGGAAAACCTGGGCTGATCTTTGCGCCCGGCACGGCAGGTGCCTTGGGAGGCGTGTTGCCCTTGTTCCGCTTCATCCAGTTGTCGTCACTAACGATTCTCTTTTTGGGCGGGGCTTTGGGGCGCTCGGCAGCGGGTGTGGGCTCTTTGGGCGTCTCGTCCTTGGTCGTGTCGGAGCTCTTGTCTGGAGGTGGTGATGTCTTGGGGGTGCCTGCAGATTTCCGCCTCTGCTTCTCCCTGAACTTGATGCGCACGCGGTCCTCCTCTGTGACGCTCTCCTCGTCGACCTGCACCGCGACCTCGGTGGGCTCGCTGGCAGCGTCCTCCGGGTTCCCCGTCGCCATGGCTGCAGCATTGTTGGCCTGCCACTGCTTCACGCGAGACTGCACCCCGCCAGGCTTCTGTACCCTGCGCACAGCGTCCTGGCGCATCTGCTGGCGCAGTTCCTGCCTCACCGCTGCGGTATCGACACTTTTCCGGCGGGCAGCCGCCTGGCGCGCAGGTGATGGCCGGCCGAGGAGAAAATCACCCAGCAGGCTGGGCTCGACGGCCTTCTTGGTCGGTGATTTCCGGACCCCAGCGCTGGGGCCGCCGGCTGCGGCAGGGGCACTCTTGGGAGTCTGTCCGGCGGACGTCTTGCGGTTGGCGGGTGTGGCGACGCCATTGTTGCCAGGTCGCTTCGGGGCAGGAGGGGTCTTGGTTGCTGCTGCAGAGGCCTTCCTCGGGCTCGTGGGTGGTTTCTCGTTGTTGCCCTCATCCGTTGATGCTCTCGCAGGGGCCATCTTCTGCGGCCGAGAGGGTCAGTATCATACAGATGGAGAGAAACACCATGATTTTTGATCCCATGCTCGAGCACGGAAAGTAAAAAGAGAGAGACAGAGGGATGCCTGGCCCAAAGGCGGGTTTTGGGTTTGTACACACCTAGAAGGCCCACATGCTGCTGTCGGGTCTGTGCGACAAGGCAGGGCGACAGCGAGGATCACCGAGTCGAGGAGCTGGGACGGGTGACGGTCGTGAAGAAGAGGAAGAAAAAGATGATGATGATGTTGAATGATGTTGAGAGAGGGTATGCGAGGCTCTTCTCTGCTGGTAGGGTAGAGGGGAAGGGTTTTGTTTACAATGCTTCTGGAAGCGGAAAGTATCGGCGAGTCAAGAGGGATGGGCAAGTGGAATGAAGTGCGGCTCGTCCACCCAAGTTGTTTGGGCTTCTGATGAGCCCGAGAGCCTAAAACGAATCAGGACTGCAATGCTGAGACAGATGACAAGGACAGGCGCTGGTCGGACGAGACGATAAGAAGGACTCGAGGTCTAGAACTGTCTGCCATGAGGGAAAACATGAGGGTGCCAAGAAGCGTTCGCTGAGAGGGGAGAGTGGTTCGAATTACAAGAAGAAGAAGAAAGACCAGAACGGAGGAGGATGACGAGCAGAGGAAAAGATCAGAGAGAGGCCAGGTCCTGGAGAATAGATGATGAAAGAAGAGAGCCAGCCCTGCCAAACCCAACAACAGTGGCTTCCTCCTGTACGGGTTCACCTTGCACAACTTCTCCGGGCACCGTCCAGGTTCTGTGTGTTGCTATTACAGGTAGCTTGTGTGGCCCTGGAGCCAATGACAGAGCTTCAGACAGGGTGGGTAAACAGAAGCCCCTCCCCTGTCAAAGCGGCTTAGACAGGCCTTCCCTAGGGATCCTAGCAATCCCAGGGATCCCAAGATCCCTCCCAGGATGCCAGGGGGCCCACCACGCGGCGCCCCCCCCAGCAAGCCTAATCGTGCTTGCATGCCCACCAAGCAGCCCAGAGTCCAGGGCCTTCTTTTACTGGACCTGGTCTAACCTGGGCACGCCTGGCTGGCCCCCCCCCCCAGCTTAAGGTTGTTTTTCTTTTCCCCTTCCCAGCCTCCTCATCCAGTGCAGGGGAGGGGGAACAGGCCAAAATTCAGATCCACTTCCAACTTCAGCATCATTGAATGTTTATACTTTTTTTCTTCTCTTTATTGTGCCTCTCCTCTTTCTCTTCTGTATTCTTAATCTCCTGCCTAACTTGATCAAGATAAGTTCAACAGCAAGAAGAACAAGAAGAAGAAGAACCTGCATTTCTCTCAAGAAGACACACAACCCAAGATGAAGTCAGGATTCATCAGCAGTATGACGAACCAACAGAAGCATGTCATCATGGCGTCTGCCCTGCCCTGCTAGGGCCAGAGGACTCGATGAGGGGCACAATCAATAATAACCAGCAGCCACTCGTTCAAAGCACACTCAACCTCGTCCTCCTCATGATCACCATCACTGCCCACTTCCTCCACCTATTCAGATCCTCTTGTACCACGTGTCCTCAACTATTGATTTGCTATCAATTTCTCATTTGATTTTTTGCCAACACCAGGTGGCAGCCTTTATTTTTTCTTTTGTATCTTTTCCTTTTTTCTCGCGGGTGAGAGGGGGGGGAGGGAGGGGGGTTGCCCTCTCTGATGGGTAACGAGTAATTTCCGGTCTTCCAAGGTCCAGCCAGCAAGTTTTTCGTCTTATATCAGCCGCCTTCTATAGTATCGAGTCCCATAGTACTGGACATACTGCGACGCTATTATCGATCGATACGTGCCATACCTCATTCGTTCACAACCTTTGGTTTTATTCGCGCATCCCAGCTTGCATCCTCGCAGCCACATTCCTCAACACACACAAACCCTCTCTCACGGCAGATGACAGCTGAAAGAAGAGAGTGAACCCCCCACCTCCCGGACAAGGCTGGCCGTCGAGGGGTTCCTGATGGTCGGGGTTGTCACATGCCCCGAAGGTCATCTTTCTGCCCGTCTCTTGTCAGCTACTCTCGTGCTACGAGAAGTCAACATACCTTCTGAGAGGGGTGGGACCATATGCCCTGGCACGGGAACAACCTGCATGCCTGTTCACCACCTTCAAGTCTGCTTCGAGGAGGAGCCGAGCATCTATCTGCCTAGTTCGAGATTTGGGACATCGTGATCTGTGGCCTGCAAGGTGTTGTGTGTGTCCTGTGGAAACTACCCCAGACCCCCCGATCGACACACCCGCCGCTGGCGTGTCGGCGCCGGACCTCGTAATGTGAGCTGTCCCACAATTAGAAGCCAATGTGGGATCCACCACCACAATCAAGATAATTTATCCCCGACTGCCACGGTTCCCCTTCTTCGAACCGTTCAGACACGCGGCCAGTTCCCTGTACGGGGCTGTGCCAGGCGATGAAGAGAAGGTTGGCTGCCCTGAGAACATAATCACCGTCATCATCGTCATCTTGCCTAATACAGTTTGCGTTGTGCTCTTTTGCAACTGAACTTTGGCTACCATGTCTCGACGATTGCAATGCTCTCTCTGACGATATATTGCGGCAGCTCTACATCGGTGGCAGCGCCAATCTCCGGCTCGTCGAATATGCAGAACTTAGTCACTGCTGGGAGTGGCAACGTCAAGATGCAGCTCAAGACAAACAACACCCATGACTTCAGGAGCAGGATCTCGGCTGCCCAAAGATCTTTCAGGGCCCGTCGCGGTCTGTCGAGCGAGAGGGTATGGTCTGGATCGATTCGCTGTGCATCACATCCAAGAATCTGCCGAGGACTGGGCAACACAAGGGCTCCAGCATGGCTGAGACCTGCTCGAACTGTCTAATCACCATCGCTGCCGACGCCGCGGGAAAAACAGCAGAGCAGGCTACCTCAGCTGGACTCCCCCCGGGCGGATCTAATCGCAGTTCGGACAGGAAAGGGGTAGGAAGGAAACAGGCCGACAAACCAGACAGCGAGCTGGGCGACGCCCGAGGCTCTCTCCATCACCACCTTTGCAACCTTGACACAAACGGCATTGAAGCATTTGATGCACAAGAAAACGATGGCAGGCTCCGCTCGTCAGATGTCGGACCGTTATTCAGTATTTGGCACGGGACTGTCATTTGCTAACAAGAGCCATTACAGATTCTAAAATGACAAGTATCTCAGAAGAGAGCAGCCATAAGAGGAAAATTTGGTCAAAGAGAGGAATCTCTAACTACGACTCAACACTAGCAATATCCATAAAGCCCGTCGACAAACTAGAGGTCGTCCCTGTCGTCCCTTGGTTTCTATCTCTGAAACCTACTGTTCATGCCCTGTCTCTCACCGTCATCCTCCCGCAAAGCCATGATAGACTGCTTTTATTGGTGCGCGCGGGACTATGTGTTGAGCAGCAACACGAGTCAAGAGTGAGGCTATAGTCATGGGGGCAGTCCTACTGTAGTACAATACCTCATCACGCTGAGAAGCTAGTGTGATCACTCGAAAGAAGGAGTTTTATATCTTCCATCATTACGGATAGTCACTTTAGAATTGTCTCAAAAATCCACACAGAAAGCGAGTCACTTGGGGCTGGAAACAAAAAAATTCAGGGGAATTCGGGATTACTCTGGAAAGCGAAGAAGAAGAAAGAGGCTTACGTTCCAATGAGGAGACTTACAGCATAAGCTCCTGGCACCACTCTCTCTCAAGAAGAGCATTTACCTTCGCCGCTGCAGGAGAACAGTCTGCAGGGCCTGCGCCTCGTTGGTCAGGCCGAGCATGGCGAGCAGGTCCAAGACGTCAAAGTTCACGGGCAGGCCTTGCTTCCGGCGCTCCTCGGCGTCAGAGCACTTCTTGATAGCCTGACAGGTCAGAGCATGAGGACCGTCGCTGGCCCGCTCACAGAGAGCGAGCCACAGCCTCGCAAAGGCGACCACTTCGTCCGCGTCAAGGGTCGCGGCGCACTGGCGGAACTCGATGGTCCGCTGGGTGATAGGCTCAGTGTAGAGGGACTCGTCAAAGTGCCCAAAATGGTAGGCCAGTCGGCCGGACGTCATATGCCCAGAAAGCAGGCGCTGGACGACACCGGCCCGGGTGGCGGACAGGATCTCCTGGGCGCAGCCAATGGTGGTGGGGAAATAAATGGAGGGGTTTCGCTCCATTGGGTCGCCTGGCGACCAGGAGAGGATGTCGGCTGGGTGGGCGGACGAATGGCCGTTGAGGGCACCGCGGGGGATGATGCGGTTCTCATCAAAGGAAGGCGTGCTGGTGCTGGGGCCGCTACTCGGGGGCGCGATGAATTGCTCGGACTCCGTCTCGGTGCTCGATGCCCAGCTCGAGAGCTGCTTATCGAGCCTCCGCCGGGCTTCGAACTGTGTCAGGCCCGTGGCGACGCGGCTGAAGTCACGAACGCTCGGGCAGTACCTGTTGCCCAGCCGGTGCTCCGGGTGCAGCTGGGCAAGGATCGGGTCAGCCGCGAACAGGAGGGCCGCGATACGGCGCAGGTCCCTGGCGTCCATCCAGTCGAGGCCCCGGCCGATGTGGAAGTGGAGGCCACAGGTGGGTGTTGTCAGGGTCCAGTACTCGCTCTGCAGGGCGTCACATACCTTGCGCACCTCCTCGAAGCTCTGCGGGTTGTCGGACCACAGGGCAGGGGAGGTCACCTCGACGGCGATCCAGCCGACGCCCTTGTAGGGCTGGGAGATATCCAGATCACCCGGGAGGCAGATGGAGTCGTCGGAATCGGCCCACCACTGGCTGTGCATGTTGAACTCCTCGGACTGGTCGGGGTAGAAAATGCACGTTGGGGTGCCTTTCAGGCAGAGGCGGTCGAGGGTCTGCTGGACATGCTCGTAGGCAGCCTTGACACCGTGGCTCCACTCCGCGGAGTCAAGGTAGACTTCATCAGCAGCAGCAGCAGCAGCAGCAGGAGGAGGAGGAGGAGGAGGAGGAGGAGGGAAAGGAGGAGAAGAGTTGCCTGGCTCGTCAGGGACGATGATGAGCTTTCTGTAGGTCTGGTCAAAGTCCTCGGCGTCGGTGGGCAGCTCATCTCGCTGGGACTCCTGGATGAAGCCAACGGCGAACTCGAGCTCGATGCCGAAGCTGAACCTACCTGAGCTGTTGTTGGGGTTGGTGGTAGCCATGTTAGATCTTCTTCCTTTTTTTTTTCTTCTTCTTTTCCTCTTGCTGCTTTCCTTCTTTCACAGCAGCAGAACGGAAAGACTTCTCTCTCTGCAGCAATATGCCAGCTATTGCGCCTTGGGAAGTCCGGTAGAGATTTCTGCTTTCTGCCTTCTGAACAGAGAGAAAACAATATGCATTTCTCATTTGAGAGATGGACATGATTGTGTTATATATGTGATCTAGAGTCAGTGACAGTCCAATGACAATTGGACTGTTTGAAGTCCCTAATAATGACCATTGCTCAGACCAATGCCTTTTTACATTGGTGGTATTTTTCTGAAGTACAGTAGAACATTGAATGAGGCAGTAGTGCTGTGAATTCCGTCAAAGTAGAAAGAAAGCCCTTCATTCTTAATTCAATGTTCACAATTGAACAACAATGTCTTTGTCCGACCGAGTCTGAGTTGGGTCATTCACATCCCTCCTTCACCCAATTCCCCCCCCCCCCCTTCCTCAAAAAAAGAAGATCAAGAATGAGAAATTCTGGTGCCCCAGTTTTAATCTTCTTCGTCTTGGGAAGGTATGTTCCTTGTTTTGCTCTTTCCTCGAACAAATTAACTCTATAGAGGGAAGGAGGAGAGTGGCCGTTGCTTACATAATAAATAGTGGCTAGCCAATACTAGCACAGAAAGTAATTACTTCACCGCCAGCCTCGTTAAAATCCACCAGCACCTTCCCGACTACATCATCACGCATTTCCGCACTCCTGCTCAAGGGACGATTGACAAGACAGAAATGACTCGTCAGCGCCCATGACAGGGCAGCTGAGGCGGACGTGGCCAAGGTGTCAGGCTCACCGTATAAGCCACGGTACTTACGACCTCATCTGTCTTTGTGTTCCTCCCCCCGGTTGTCCTTACAGCCGCCAGGCCCGACCAAAAGACGAACGACAAACATATGGATCCATGCCCACACCCTCCTCCCTCTCTCATGCGCTCCCCGGATTTGGCAGGCAGAGACAAAAATCCAAGAGGTCACTTGAGAAGGAGGGGCAAAACATTCCCGAGAGCTACCACGGAGAAGAAAAAAAAAAGTCTCTGAGACGCACCATGCAGGTACTCATGTACTATGTGCGATGCTCCCGCGGCTCTGTCGATCACCTCCGTGCGTCCCATTGGCCAGCTGCGAATGGTCTCTGACTGACTCTCTCGCTTTCTCTCCCTCTCTCAGATCCTCTCCGTCCTTTTCTTTGATTGCTGCAGCAGCTCGTGAGGAGGGGAATATGGATGGATGGATGGATGCATGGACGGACGGACGGATTTTCGTTCGGGAATAGGCCGTTGAGTCAGGAGCCCCAGTCCCCGCCACGGGGCAGATCGGCTTGCGCGGATATCGACGAACCGTGGTGGTGTGCAGGACGATCAGGTGGCCCTCCTATCTATACGACCATCTCTCGCCTGCCGAGGATGAGGTGTGATGCACTGCGGAGGAGGAGCAGCACTCTATCTGCCATGGCTGCATGAGAACCTGAGATTGCCAGAATGGGCAAACCGTACTCTGGGACAGACCCTCCTGTCTCACATCATCGCGCATACGCCCTCTCCACACACACACACACATACCCCCCGCCTGCCAGGCCTGCCGAGGACCCTCCCCAGACCTTGGATTATCTTCTTTTCACACACTTTCTCTCTCTTGTCACAGGCGCGCTTTGCGATGATTTTTTTTTTGCCCTTTTCAATGACACAAACCATCCCACGCTCGCCACATCTTATTTACAACCGTCACACCGCAGAAAAACGGTCAAGAGAGAGGGAGTGAGAGAGCGCGCTTGCCCCCCAGCCATGCGACAGAATTCCCCAGTTAAATTCCTTGATTCGCCTTTTGGATGAATTAGCCTGCCAATCTTTCCCTAGGCCATAAGCGGAGTCCCATGGTCACACACTCACACACCACCGTAACCCAAACCCCCACCATGCAGGATGCCTAATTAGGCCAGTTCGCGCCTCATGCGCCTCATGCGTCTCTCTTCCTCCCCTCACCTCCATTCGGAATTTTCTTGTGGTCATCCCAGCTAGGGGGACAAGATGTGCCAGTGCGTCCTCCTCCTCTTGGAATGAAAGGCGGCACGTGAGTGGTCTGCGTGGCCCTCCTGCAAGCATGGTGCGGTTCCAGCGCTACTACTTTAACCAGCAAGGGTTTAGTCGTAGTAGCTTGTGCCGTCAAGATGCCAGTCGTGCCAGCGTGCCAGAAACCCAGTCACCAGTGAGACCTGAGACACTGCCTACGGGCAGCTGAGGCTGCGCAGAGGCACGCGGCCGACCAAGCTGTGGAATGCTACCCTTTTTCCCCCCCCTTCTCTTCCCTCTCTGTCTTTTTCTTTTTTTCACCAGAGGCGGTCTTGCCGGTGACCAACCTTTTTTGATCCTCCACACACCAGCCCAAGGAGTTTCAGCTCTCACAAGGCGACCAAGCGGGCCCGCTTTGGGCAAGTTGGTGGCTTGTGAATGAGCACTACAAGCCCTTGGTGGGCTGTGGATGGGTAGTCATGGCGGTGGGATGTCTCTGCCTCTACAGACTACTAGGTCTCGCAATGTTCGTGATGGCTGATGGTGTGCACGCATGTGCATTGCATGCGCGTTCGCGTGGGGCCCGAGGGTGACAGCCAGGATGGGTATAAGAAGATCTGGATGATCAGTCTCTTTTCTGTCGTCCCTCTCGAGTCATGGTACCCAATCCTTCTTCACTCTTGTTCATGTTTATTTCTATCCTCATGCCCCTCCTCCTCTCTTGTTCAAGTGCCGGATAGCTTTGTATCTTATTACTCTTCTTCGCCTTAAGAAGGGGGGAAGAGAAAAAATTTACTAGGACAAGGCTGACGAGCTTGTTGTGGTCATATGTGATATCCCCTCTGGTGCCTCCTGACAGATCAAGTGAGCCGGCGAGGCCGGCGGTATCTCATCTCTCTCTCCCTTTCTCTGTTGGATTGGTTGAGAAAGTTTTCGCCTTTTGTTTTTTTTTCCACACATACAAGACGTCTGGTCTGTCATACCGGATGGCTATCGACCTCACACCAATACTGAGAAGGGTGTAGGATCACAACATCCTGCTCTTATATATTGGACGGGAGTACCCACACCGCACAAGCACAAGCACAAGCGTACCACACACACTCCCCACCCACCACCACCATATATAAAAATTCATACCTTGACCCATCCTCAACCATGCCGAGGACCACAAGGAACCAGCCGGAGCCCTCACGGCGTGACTCTTGGCCGCCCACACAGATCTCTCTCTACCAGAGCATCGAGGACGAAGACAGAGACACCAAGATGGCCGTGGGCCGCGACTACCACCACCGCGAGTCCCTCGCCGTCGACGACGATCCTATCAACTCCTTCCTGACACCCACACCCCTCCTCGAAGATGGTGACACCGACGACGACATCATGGATATGGACATGGAGATGGACATGGCCTTTGACGCAGGCATCGAGGACCCACAGCGGCCCTCACCCGCCGTCCGAAGCATCAGCCCGTCCAAACTCACCGGCGGCCTGAGGCCACCACCATCACCAAGGACACCAACACCGCCCCACCTCAGATCAGGCTCCAGGTCGCCACCCTCTCGCAACTCCCCTGAGATCGCCACCCCCAGCACAGACATGGGAGGCGCCGACGACGGTGACTACGACGACGGAGAGGACTACGTCCGCCTCACTCCACAGGGCTTCACCCTGGCCGTCCCACCCCTCACCCTCCGCAGCTTCATCTCACACGGCAGCAAGGCTCGCAAGTCAGGCAAGTCAGCCGCCGTCGCCGCCGCCAAGGCGCAAGAGAAGGAGCAGGACCGCGTCGCCCTGGCCATGGTTCGCGGTGGCTACACGCCCTCGATCACGGCACCGACAGCAGCGCACGATGATGATGAGGATGACGACGGCGACAGCGTTATGGCGTGTGACAATTCATACCTAGCGCCCAGCCCGTCCATTATTCACCACCATCACCACCACCACCACCACCACCACCACACCAGCAGCAGCAGCAGGCCCAAGATGACGCCCGCAACACGCGGCCGCTCGACAACCTCGCTGGGCCGCCCTGCACCCACGCCGCTCTCGCGTCTCCCGAACAGGCCGAGGAGCTGGTCGGGTGCGAACGACAGCATGTACTACGGGGGTGGTGGTGGACGGCTCTCCCCACGCGCATGGCGGGAGCCGAGCCCGGATGTGTGGAGCATCGAGGAGGATGCGGAGGGGGAGGTGCTGAGCGAGATGGAAGGGGAGGGGGCAGTGGATGCGCCGGATCATTTTCGGCGGGCGGTCAAGGCGGGAAAGGGGAAGAGGGTTCGATTTGCGGCTGTGAGGGAGGAGATTCCTTGAGGGAGGAGCAGCAACAGTGTAGCCTTTCATGGTGATTATCATTGATACACGATACTAGCATACTTGGGAGTTGCATTGGATTGGGGTTTTCGTCTTTTTTTTTTTTTTTTTTTTTTTTTTTTTTTTTTATGTTTTTTTTTTTTTTTTGTTTTTTTTTTTTTTTTTTCTTTCTCTCTTTTTTTTTTTTTTTTTTTTTGTGCATTTTTTTTTTTTTTTTCTCCGAT
>JACWST010000268.1:23480-40340 GCA_014850475.1 Cryphonectria naterciae
AGGGGGGGGAGGGGGGGGTGTGGGTGTGGTGGGGGGGGGGGGGTGGGTTTGGATGGGGGTTTGGTTTTTTTTTTTTTTTTTTTTTTGGTGCCTGGACTTGGAAGGTTGCATTACCTCGTTGGTTCTGTTTGTTTTATCTCTCTCTCTCTCTCTTTGTATTATCGATTGTGTGCATTTTCATAAACGTGGTCTCCGGAAGGTCATCAAAGGGGGAATGGGAATTGGGTAGGTGTTGCGGGGTGGGAGGTTTTCTGTCTTGTCACACACCATCTACTTGTTTTCCCCGTTCATCGCATCGCATCGCGTCGCCATTTTCCGGCAGGCAACAACAGCAGGCTGGCGGCGGGCTTGTATTATTGCAATCTTGTTGTTATCTACAGTTGTGTTATTACTATTTCGGTATCTTGTAATATTATGTACACGGACTTGGTTGGTTATTATACTTGGTAGACGCTTTTGCTCACGCATATCACACTGCTTGGGTGGTGGGGAGGGGGTTGATAGGGATGTAGAAACACACGAGGATAGACTTTTTTTTATTTATTTTTAAAGTCCTTTTACTTTAGTCTACTTATGCTACTTCTTCTATCAAAGCCTCTCTGCTCGTTTTTTGTTGTTGTGAGTCTTCACCATTCGCTGATTACTCTGCCGATTCATCGTGACTGTCAAGTGCTGGAGTAGTTGGGAGGAGGAACTTTGCCTAGGCTTTAATTTCAGCTCATAGGCTGACAATTCAGAATATTTTCTACAAGTCTTACGGAAGTTGATCATCGATTAACTTCTCGCCATAGATATATTAACATTAAAAATAAAGCTGCCAATTATGACTGCAAACGCCCTGCTCCTGCAACAAACTCTCAATCTACGCGTGGCCAAACTTCCTTGTCTGGCAACTTGGAAGATGAAATCATTGTGACCGCGGAAATGAATATCACAGATCAATAGTATCAGCTTGGATCTAGCCACTGATATCATCATACTATATCACATCCATTGCTTGTCTTATTTTTTCTTTCTCCTCTGGGACCTCGAGGCTTTGATGGCGTGCCTAGTTTCAGCTCAGCCGATGATGACCCAATTCCGCCCGCGGAAGCTCATCATCCATGGCTGGATAGGAAGAAAACAAATTTGCATTTTTCTAGTGGTATGATTAAAACTCTTGAGAGACATGCCGCATCGACGATGGCTTGTTTAGGAGAGGAGGGCTACAGAGATCCGCCCAAAAAGGTATTGGGCGGCCCGATCTTCTTCGGCGTGGTCTAATTATCCAGGGAAGTAGGTCGCTGTGAGCAACGACTAATAGCTTTTTTGATCTGGTGTCCTGCGTTTCTTTATTACGCTTGCTGCAGACTTTTCTCATCAACAACGATCCTATCCAGACTCGTATATCCCGTCTGACAGCCTCTTTGTCCGGCTGGTGCTGGTCGGAGAACCCCCTACTTGCCTACCTAAGTATACTGTACAGGTCCACGACCACTGCTGCTCCAAACCAAGTTCAACAAACTCGGATCCTTCAACATGAGAGTGGCCTTCCCTCAAAAGTAAAATACAGCCCTTGGCACTTTGCGCCACGCCTCCCGACCCACAAAGAGGACAAGGCGTGTATTGACGGCGTGGGTAGTAACGCTACACCCGACGCCACTCTCCTTGAACCACGGTTTATTATTGATCAGAAGGCGTATCGGTTACTCAATATCACCTGTGTCACCGAAGATTACGCAAACTCTTACAGTGGCATAGTAGTGAGCCTGAACAAACATGTCTGTGCGGCCTTGGACGAGTCGGATCTATGCATTGACATGCGAGCAGGACGTGTCATTGATGATGTTACGATGGCAAGAATGGATGACACCTGGGTCAAAAAAAAGGCTTTCCTTGCCTGCATGCCTACCTCACAAATCAATATCACACAAACACAGGATTGCCATGTACTTGATGGACAGAAAAAACAATACTGCCTTGAGCTTTGAGCTTACCTTGGATCCACCTGGTAAGGATATCCTGATCACAAGCGAGGTTGTCACTGGGCCATTGTGTATGTCTGATCAGGTGTTATTGATTACAGTGATGACTCTTGAGGTATGACTCCCACGCTGTCCCATGGGATTCCTGCCTAGATGTCTGCCTGTTCATGCACATTGTCAAGGATGCAGTTGCTAGCATCCAATTTTTTTTAGAAAGAAAAAAAATATTACATAGAATAAACCATGTCAAAGAGTGACTGTTACATGATTGCCTAATACATGTGCTCATTTGTGTTCGTTGGTTCCTCATCATGAAGCTTAACGTTTTTATCTACTGTGTAACTTTTTCTTAGCCAATATTGTTGACATAATGTTGCAGCGGGGAATATTTTGTAAGGCTATTAATCAAATCAAAGGAAGATGAACCCAGACTTGGACTAGGTTCTTAATGTATATGCATGTGTATATCAAGTTGTTTTGTTTTTAAGGAAAAGAACGAGAGAAACTCGCCATGACCTACAGTGCTCGACAGAGTCTTTGCTCAACCTTCAGCTTGAAACCTGCACCTACCCATGTTGCCGTGACTTCTTCATAGATTTGTTCTCCTCGCCTAGCATATTTGGAACGCCCTGTGAGATTTCTTTCTTTTCACAAACTCTTGCTATGTCATTTCTTCGAGATATCACTTCAGCAATTCATTGATTGTCTGGTTGCATCTGGGCTTTTTTTCCTTTGCTGTTGCTTCCTATTCGCACAGCCACCTTGTTTATTATGCATGTTCATATCTCATATACATATAATTACTGATAAAGGCACTTATAGAGGCTAGGAAATTCTTACTTCTTGATGTGGAAAGACCAGTGTTCTCGGAGTGGTGCAGGTAGGCATGCTCAGGCAGGCCGTGTTGTCCTGGTGAAGCTTGGTCAGATCAGGCGTGGCTGTTCTATGTCAGCATGTTTGGATCTCGACATCAAATATGAGACTTTCTATAAACATGGTCGTCATATGTATAAGAGTTTGGCAAGTAACTCTGCTGTCCAGGCATGAGGGTCAGATTCACCCATTAAAGCCCTGGAGGGGGTTGCTGGTGGAAAGGGTTAGGGTTAAGGCAATTGCACAGCTTAGTAGCTATGCGGGGTGGTCTTGCCTTGGTTGGGCTCTCTAACACGTGTACTAGAAAATGCATTGGCAATGCTCCGACCCTGTATCTTGGGATCCGTCATCGGCAATCCCACAGAGGGAAAACAGCAACCTCAAATAGCTGACTGAAGATTGGCAATAGATCCTCTGAGAGCAGGTGTCTGTGCACGTGGCTGAAGAAAAGAAGGAATGTTGACTGACGCGTAGCCGGCTGCGTAATTCCGAACCTTGATTGACAAGCTCCTTGCAGGCCTCGCTTCCGAGGTCGATCATCTCTATCTTTTCTTTGAGAATCCCCCCCCCCCTCCCCCGCACTTGAAAGGTTTCAGATCCCAACTTCGAATATATATATATATATATCACCGTGTTCAGGACTACAGAGGCTGGCTAGTGCTGTACTACTTACGACAAGGAACCACACATCATAACCCAATACTTTCCCCCAGGAGGACAAAGCTGCCCTTTCAAGATGGGCGCTCACGACCTAGAGGAAACGATGCCCTTCCGCGCCATCACGTTCAACGTGCGCTACGCAAACCCCAGACCCGTCAAGCACGAGGAGCTCTGGTCGGTCCGCTGCCCCAGGCTCTGCACCCAGCTGCGCTTCGCCGTGGCGGGCCACCCTGCCGCCTTCATCAGCCTCCAGGAGGCGCTGGCCCAGCAGGTGCAGGACATCCAGGCCGAGATGGGCGCGTCGTGGGCCCACATCGGGGTCGGCCGCGGCGACGGCGTGGCCGCGGGCGAGTTCTCGCCCGTTTTCTACAAGGTGGACGTGTGGGAGTGCGAGCGTGACAGGACGTACTGGCTGAGCCCGACCCCCGAGACGCCCGGCTCCCGCGGCTGGGACGCCGTGCTGCCGCGGATCGTGACCATGGGCCAGTTCCGCCACCGGGGCACGGGCACGCGGGTGGTCGTCCTGAGCACGCACTTTGACCACGTGGGCATCAGGGCGAGGGCCGAGAGCGCCAGCCTGATCCTCAGGCTCACCGACGCCTGGGTCGGCGAGGCCACCGCGCAGGGCCGCCACGCGAGGCCCCCCGTCTTCCTGGGCGGGGATTTCAACAGTAAGACGAGCGACCCGGCCTACCAGACCATGACGGCGCCTGGCACCGGCATGACCGACATCGCGACCCTGATTCCAGAGGGGCGGCGGTATGGAAACGAGCTGACCTACAGCTCGTTTGACCAGCCGGACCAGGAGCCTAAGCGGATCGACTTTCTGTTTGTCAAGGATACTTCGGCTATCAAGTTCCTCACGTATGGGGTACTAGCCAATCGCTTCGACGATGGTGTGTTTCTGTCAGACCACAGGGCCACCATTGCAGACATGGAGATTCCCGTTAGAGGACAGCGCCCCTCCTCCTCCTCCTCCTCCTCCTCCTCCTCCTGCTGAATGGGCTGATTGGTGTGTGTGTGTGTGTATGTGTGTGTGTGCCTGTGCGCGCACGCGCTTGTGTTATTCGTCTGGACGCATGGAAAAAAATTCAAAATCGGGTTGGTAGGGTGCCACTGTTCGCGTTGCTTCTGCAGGACGTGCAGAGAAGGGGGCGAATCATTCATCAGCGAGCTGACCAGGAGCGGCGCCACCGTGCAAAATTCTTCTTCTTCTCTCCTCTCCTTAGTGGTGGTGTGCTTCCATGCTACCAACCCTTTCGTCACCGGGGCGGTTATGCGTCTTTTTTTTTCTTCTCTTCCCGTTTCGTGTCAGGCTGGAGAAGAGAGAGGGGGCGGGTTGGGAGGAAGAAAGATTCCGATACGGGTGGACGTGAGCCGGGATGCGAAGGGGAGAGAGAAGGGGGCCGCCACAACCTAAGACATGATCATGCGGCCCTTGAACGGCCATGAAGGGCTCACGGATTCAGGGAAGCGGGCGGGAACAAGGGGGCATGCAGCAGCCACACACAATGGACGGTGTGACCGTGTTCATTTTGTGCTTGTACGTTGTCCCTTTGCACGCCAGTGGATAAGGTTACAGCGACAGAAGCCACTCTCCATATTGCACAGCTCGTCATCCCACCCTCTCTCACACAACAATGATGCCAACTCTTGCTCGAAAATGGTCCCATGGGAAACAATGTGATCTCGGCTGCTTTATACGCTTACTCGCGCAGCACCCACCGCAGTCGCTAGGAGATCACGCCAGGCATGAACAAACGGCTGGCGCACCTATTTGGAGCGCCGTCTATTTTCCTGATGAATGAATGAGGACACTGTGAAAAGAGCCACGTTTGCCCACGCTGCTGGAAAGCAAACTCCAACTTGGGTGCCGACTTGGATCTGCCCGGTTCCATGCTAGCTCTGCTCTTCCAGAAGATGAGGCTTGCTTCTGGCGCGGGTCACTAGGGCATTTTGACGTAGATTATTGAGAGCAGCGCAAGGCTGAGTGCCGAAGGCGGAGAAGAAAAGGGCGGTGTGGCATGATGTAATATGTTCCATCCTTGGGGAGAAAGGAGGTGGGTGGGTGGGTTGTGCTTGTGTGAACGAACACGCTGCTTCTGACCCGTTCGCGAGACCACATGTAAGTAAGTACGTTTGTTTGCCTCCGCCTCCTCCAGCCACTCACCCAATTGGCGATGAACAACACAATCAGTGTATTGCTTACCTGCCGCCGTTTGTCGCAGTGATTACCACCTCGTCCTCCCCCCTCCAAGAGGGTGAATTTGGTGTGGATGCACAGCAGAAGAATGGTGGTGGTGCAGGGTTCACCGGGATGGAACGGGATGGGAGGAAGCAAGGCTGATAGGTCAGCAGCAAAAGAACTCTTCCTCAGCCTCAAAATCGAGACGGGCGAACCCTTTGACAAACCCAACCCTAAGAACGCATGATTTTCCGCCTTTTCCTTTACCTCAACTACTGCTCACGTGCTTCCACCCGATCCGGACACTGCATTGGCACCTCCCAACGTAACGGCATGCATGGGTCTGACAGCAGCACAGCATGCAAGCACACGTACACGGCTGAGAACAGGTAAGATGACGCCCTCCATGCGTCTGGGGTGGTTTCTACACGCGAGCCACCGCATTAGGCCGTGCATCATTGGTTCGTGTATCTGCATACGACGACGGCGACGAGGAGGAGGAGGACCCAAGGAGATTGGCGTACATGTCCTTCCCTCCCTCCCCCCCTCCTGCAGGGTGGTGACGAAACAAACGTCTTTGCCATGATCACAAGGGCGTGTGCGTGCGTACTGGCGTGCTGTCATTGGAGCTCGGAACCGTCTTCTCGGGGCCAGTAGTGCAACGCAGACGCAACGTCGCGCAATCGCGCCCTCACTTAGAAAAAGTCAATTTCGGGTAGCTGTCTTCGGGTATACAAGGCATTGATTGCATGCGGCCGGGGGGGGGAGGGGGGGCGAAGCAGCCCACACACCTGTCATTTCGTTGGTCTTTGGCCTATAGCGCGTGCATGGTGGTTGTTGTTGCTGGTACCACTCAAGCATGCGTCTCATTCTGAGTTGTCATGTGCAGCAGAGTATGTGTGTGTGTGAGAGAGAAGGGGGAGAGGGAGAGTTGTGAGATGAGGGAGCTGAAAATACATGGACGACAACATTCATGTGTATGTGTATGCATGTTCGTGTTCCCCCGAAGAGCCCAGGACCCGAGGGTAGGCAAAGGCAAGGCATCACCAGTTGCCTTACTGGCCTTGTCGCCATGGCGATGATGGGTGATCGAGATTTCCTCAAGCCTGGTGCCTCTCTCTCTTGGATTGGACCCGGCTTCTTCTGCGAGGGGCAGGCGGGCTTACTCATGAACTTTCTCCTCCTTGCGGACTTCAAAAGTCAGAAAGAAAAATACCAAAAAAAAAGGCGGCCAGACAGAATTTCGGTCATCCGGGCAGAACAAGGATCACCTAGACACAGACGGCAATCCTCTCTTAGTAGCTGCCTAATCGAACCATAGTAGAGACGGAAGGCGCAAATCTGGGAAGCTCGTTGCTATGGCGAGAGGCTATACTTGGTAGGCACAATAGTGGGAAGGAGCCGTTAACAGGTGCTAGGGTCTGCCTACAAGGGATTTTCTTCTTTTTGTTCTCTCCAACCCCCCCCCCCCCACGAACCTTCTCCTTCTCCCCTTACCACAGGGCCAGCTTGCACCTGAGGACTTTTCATCGCCATCATTAACAACAACAACAACAACAACAACAACAACAACATCTATACATTCGATTGCTGGATGGTAATCCTGTGTTCATTCTGCACAGACAATGGCTACTCCGTTGAATGGGCTGGGAGATCTCATACATTGATTGTGCTTGAGATGGCAAGGTTCGGGTTGTATTTGTGGATTTTGGCATTATGGTCCATCCACTGCATTCCTTTCTCATAGCAGAATGGAACGAAGTCGACAGGACCATGCTACAGCATTGACTCTGTAACGTGTTGGCCTGCTTTCGGTGGTGACCCGTCACTACTGCAACAGTGAAACTGGGTGGGTGAGCATTTCGACTGATCCAGGTCTCCAAAAAAGCTACAGTTATCGGTAGACATAGGGCCTGTCCCGTCTTGGAATGGTAGTTGCTTGGCAGAGACAAGTCTGCATGAATTCGTGTGAACGGGATCATCGCCTTGCATCCTGACGCGATGTTGCTGCGTTGGCATGTCTGTCAGCCTGAAGCGCAGATTCGCAATACGGGGACGGCGTCATTCGGCAGGACGAAGACGCATGTGAGTCTGTCGGCCAAACCAAGCCCCAGCCCACCCCGAGGAAGCCGTTGAGCCTCAAAAGAAAAGGGAAAAAAGACCCACACCTGCGCATCTGACCGTGGGGAGAAAGAGAAGCGTCAGAGCTGAGGGAGGGGCCCCCGACCTTGGAGACCTGACTTGACTCTTGCTTCTCCCGCATTGCGTGCGCATTGTCCGAGCCCGTCCCCCACACCGATCGGATCAGATTCATGCAGCAGCCTGCATAGTATAACCAACGAGAAGACAGCCCAGCACTCTCTCTCCTTTTTTAGCCGGTCTACAGTACAGGGTAAGGCACTTTTGCCCGTCCAGTCAGTTCGCGTCCTTGACGTTCAACAGGCCACGTTTCTCTGTTCTCGTCCTCTCCTGGGCCTTTCCGAGCCACAAGAAGGGGGGGGGGGGCGTCATCTGGGGGGTTCGTATCTGCTTGCCTTGTTGGCTGGTCCTTGTGCAATGTGTCATTGCTGCCTATCGTTGGTCAGGAGTTCCTCGTGCGCGCATAGGTAGGCCATCAGAAGACTTTCTCTCCTTGCGAGTCATCGCTGAGCGGATGCAGACAGATAGGCAGGCAGGCAGGCATGCTTCCCTTCCCCCACAGGCTCCACCATCGCCAAGGGTGATTTGATGTACAGTAGTAGACAGTACTAGTAAGGCGGGAGGAAAGAAGAGAGTGACGAGTGCATGCATGAATAGGCCCACTGGTGCTGCTGCTGCTGCGACATGCTCTGGCAGAAAGGACATATTCGCGGGACACACAGCTCATGCCCTACTGCAGGGACGGCCGAGACCTTTCCTCTCTCTCCCTCTCTCTCCCTTTTCTCACCATCATCAGGCTGCGAGCTATTCGATCTTGTCTACCGAACCAGATCATGAGATGGACCCCCCTCCGTCCTCGCTCCCGTCCCTGCTCCACACTCACCCACTCATCCACCCATTCACCCACACTTACACTCTTCCATCCACTGCCACCCTTGTCCGAGGCTGCCTTGCATCTCAGACATGGGAACAACAACGGCACACATCTTCTGAGATCTCTCCATTCTTCATGATGGGCCCAGTGCTCTACATACTGCAACAAAAAGTTCTCACAAGAGAAGGAAGACCTCTTGCGTACGGTTCTTGCTACAGTATTTAGTACATAGCACCACTACAGAACAGTCATTATTCCGGAGTCAGATTCCGGGGGCTGGTCATGCCTCCTCTTACCGGGCCATGTTCCGGAGACACCCCCCCAGGGTAAGACAATTGGTGGCCTGTCTTGGTCCTACTATGTACATAGTGCTGCTGCTGCTACTACTATAGTATGCAGTAGTGGAGTAACATGTCCTAGATCGTCAGCGCCTTCTGGGGAGATGGGGGAGGCGGACCATCTGCTCTGTTCTGCTTGTCCGTCCCTCCTGCTCAGCCATCAAAGGAAGGGAGTGGAACCAGGAAAAAGAAGAGTACAGAGGGGGAGAGAAAGTTAGAGAAAGTTAGAGAAGGAGGGGGAGAAGGTTGCGTTGTAGTGGTACGCAGGCTTGGGTTGTCTGGTAGCTTGTCGACCCGGAGCAACACACACACACTCTCTCTCTCTCATCGTGCCATGCATCCAACCATGCATCCATCACCCATCCATACGCTGTTCTTCATTCTTCCGAGGGGTCCCTTCTCGTCAGCCTTGAATTTTCCTTTGGCCGTCGCCGTCGCACGCCCCTCCCTGCCCTCCCTGCCCTTCCTCCAGCGTCACCCTGGATTTGAATTGGGCCTCTTTTTTGCCGCTCCACATTATTACCCCGGCGACCACCCACCCTCTATCTACCCATCCATCCCACCCCGTGCGATCAACCTATCTCTGGTCGTACTATGTACCATGAGTAAAGTTCTATAAGTGGTACTATGTACTTATGTACGATGGTACTTTGAGCAGCACTATACATTGCAATCCACCCCACACACCCATCGGCACCAGGACGAAAAGGGCGAGAATAAAACTCGCAGCAGCCGCTGCGTTTCGTTCCCGCTTCAGGATATTTCTTCACATTTGGGTTTTCATTTTTTTCTTCCTCTTCTTCTTGAATTGTTTCTTGTGCAGATTCGATCGCACATATGTCTGGCTCCCCGAGTTAGATGAATGCCCATCAACAGTTTTCCACAAGACAACTACAGAAACAAGACAGACAGAAGAAACGAGCCTCTCTGCTCCTCTAACAACAGTTCTCGACTCGTACCGACTTTAAATCGTCCTTCCAAGAATATGCAAGCTCTATAACGGCCCTGCTCCACCCGAGGGACCGACCTGCGACGTCAAAGTTCCCGACCCAAATCTTTTTGGCCCACCGATTTTTTTTTTTACTCATCCTACTTTACTCACCTCAACCATCATCTCTCCCGGCCCGGGCCCCGGGTTCGCACACATCCTACAGTCGCAGCACAGCTCTCGATCTTGTTTGGATTGAGAGTGTGAGCTGCCTCCTTCCAGCCCAACCCCAGCGCAAGCACGACCCCGCCTCTCGACTACCGGCCCTGTCAATCACATCAGTGTGCACCGCCGTCATCGCCGTCGCCCAGCCCCGCTTTCGTTCGTCATGGCGCACCACCAAGAGAAACAACCCTACATGGAGGATGCCGACGAGGAAGGGAACGTGATTGATGATACCAAGACCTTTGTCTCCACTGGACCGCCCAGTGTCAAAGAGGAGGCCAATGTGTCGAGGACAAGGAAGGATAACAACCGGCTGAAGACAGCAGGGAGCGGCTCGTCCTCACCGATCGCAAGCCCTCTCCACCTCGATTCGGACTCCAACAGCAACAACCACCGCCGCCGCCCTAGCAGCCCTCGCAAGCGGGACGCGAGGAGACCAAGGGATCCTCGAGACAAGGAGAGGGAGAGGGAGCATACCAGGGAGAAAGAAAAGAGGAGTTCGGCTTCAAAAGACAGACCAAAGGCAAGAACAAACAGGTCGCTCCCCATCCTTCAGACGACGACGACGTCGTCGCCGTCGCGGAAGCAGCAGGGCGAGCCGCCCAGAGGCAGCCCGACCAAACCTGTGCCGAGTCCGATCATCACAGCGGCCGCCACCACGGGCCGACCAAGAGCATACACCTCAACAAACCAGCGACCGTCCAGCTACTATGGCACTCCCGTCTCCAAACCACCCCTAGCGAACGCGAGGTTCTATGCGAACGCCCCGCCTATTCTGGGCACTTCGTTCCCTCCGCAGTCACCCTATCCACCGATGCCTCCACCAAGCCCTATACCGTACCACGCACCGTCGCCATTTGCACCACTGCCGCCGCAGGGCCCCGACTATTTCAACCATGCTCCTCGCCCTCTACACCGTCCAGACTACCGGCGCCCATCGTCGGCATTGGGACGGCCTTCCTACCCGCTGGCGCCAGGCATTAGCTATCCCCTCGACTACGACGAGGATCCCGAAGACGGCGGCGCCCCCATGAGAAGACCCTCGCTCAAGATGAGGCCCACACGACAGGAGCTGGAGGACCGAGCACGCATGCCACCGCCAGGAGGGCGCCGACCGAGCACGACCATCCAGACCCGGTCCCCCTTCCTCCCACCACCATCGCTGCCCATGGACAAGCGGCGGTCCTTTGGCTCCATTGCGTCTGCAGACTACGAAGAGGAGTCCATCATGGATGACGAGAGCTTCTACTCGCCCTCGGAACAGGGCCACCACTACAACTACCGACCACACCCGGCCCGGCGGCCGAGCATCGACCCGTCCCTGTTTGAGCAGGTCCTGGCAGGCGACAACAGGCGCGGGCGGCGGGGCTCACTGCACCTGGGCGGCGGCATCGGCCGCACGCCCTCGGCGGAGCGCGACCTGGAGGACAAGATGCGGTCCGCACGCAGCTACCAGGAAAAAGTCGACGGCCCCGTCGACCCACTGACCACCGACAGCCTGCGCCAGATCTCCAAGGTCACCAGCCAGGGCGGCGGCGGCGGCGGTGCCAGGAGCGCGACGAGGTCCCGCGGCGAGAGCGGGTATGCGCCTACCAACAGGAACAGCGTCGACATGATGGACGACATGCGGATCCTGGTCAAGGGCACGGCGACGCTGACGATCGGTGATGCCCAGATGGATGTCAAGGACGGCGCCGAGATCCGCATCCCGACCAATGTCGGCGGAGACAGGAACTCGCGCGGGGGCAGCGACCCGGGCTCCTCGTACGCCGACGAGCGGGAGCGGGACCGCGACTCTCGACGGCCCGAAGAAGGAGGAGGAGGAGGAGGAGGGGGGAGACGCACGAGGCACGAGCGCGAGCGTCTTGGTGGCGGTGGAGGGGCGACGACGGCAACTCAGCACGCTCGGGACAGGCGGGCGAGCTCGAGGGCTGGCTCGCACTCGCGCGGGCACGGGCACGGGCAGGCCATGCCGGCTTCGCCTTACCCGCTGGAGTATGGTGGCGGGAGCTTGGGATCCCACTACTACCACCAGTCGCCGCTGGCATATGCGCCGTATGGGTCTCATGGGTATCCGTACCCGAGTTAGTTGTGGTGTGTTAGAAGAAGAAGAGGAGGAGGAGAGCAGGCAGAGATGTGTGTGAATGACTTTGGGTTATGATGGTATGACGAACGAACGAACCGACGAAGCCAAGCACAGCCGATGATGATGATGATGTCTTGTTTTTTTTCTTTTTTATTTATTTTATGAGTCCAGTGTTCTTTTCTTTTTTTTTTCATCATGACCTACCTATCTATTGGATGATTTCAGGCGAGCGAGCGAGTTATATTTTTGGTTTGTTTTCTTTCCTTTTCCTTTTCCCCCTTCTTTTTCCAATCTTCATGACACGGTGATTCAAGTTTTGTATACCTCATTATTGGTGTTTTTTATTTTTATTTTTTTTTGTGATGAATGAACCGAGTTGGGTGGAAAAGGCAAAGAAGAGCCTTCAACGATTTCATGATGAATACCGCAGAATTGGTATAATGAGCTAGTGTCTTCCCTTCATCTTTTCCTTCCTATTCTCCTTCTGCTGCATCCTTTTTTCTTGTCCCCTTTTGGCTTGTGCGGTCGTGTTCCTTTCTGGCATTGGTACGCAATCGCATGGCGTCAGGGAAAGACAAAAAGAAGAATCGTTTTCTTCCAATTTTTTGGAGATTCCCCAGAGGAATGAATGGGGGGCGGACTGAGGGATATTGAGAAATTCTTTGATTAACAGAGGAGAAGATGTTATTTGTGGTAGTCTATCATCTTGAGGGGTGTTTTTATTTCATATTATATACCACTCTGCTCAAACTTGAGGCTGGCTCCGGCTTATGGGACAGGATCGTGAGAGAATACTTCTGTACTCTCTATCATGTATGCAGAGCACATTCCAGTCAGGGAACAGAGAACGCTGTATTCCTTTCCACATGCTGTGTACATTGCTCTGTCGAGACAATCTTCCTTCTTTGTCTACTTAGTCTCCTGAGCAAGGCTCTCTCTCTCTCTCTCTCTCTTTCTCTTTGTCTCTGTCCCCCTCTCTAAGGGATGAACATGATCCCCTGGATGCAACCAAACATACAATGGGGGGGGCGGCTAGTCTTACACATCTGCCACATGTCGACTCCCGACTTGACAACGGGGTTGGTTCAGTAACACTGCCCAGGGAAGGAGGGCAGTTCGAGGGTCCTGATAGGTGGGCCCTGCCAGTTGGGGTGTAGGGGTAGAATACATGGTACCTTGGGGTGTGGGATGAGAAATTGTTAGATGGACCCTCCCATCCATAGTGAATGGGTGGCCTGTGCACCGTTGCCTGGTCAGAATGACGTCCTGTTGATTTGACGGCCTTCGCCTCAAGAGAAGACAACGACAAGGCCAAGGTTGTGCATCCATAGTATCTATTTTGGACGGTATAATATGATATGATCCAGGATCTATTACTATCAAGGCTGTACTGTATGACGTTCTTTCTGGGAAGGATCAGGTTGTTGTTGTCGCTGCTGTATGCACCGCATAAGGTTACCTGGTACGTACCTTGCCTGGTGGGGATTTTGCGGCTGTTCCTCCCCCCAGCTCCTCCCAACCACCAGAGAAACAAGGATACGTGCAGGCCCAGCCACCGCGTTTCCACCGCAACAAAACCTCCACCACCACAGACCATCGGCCAACTTTGACGTGCAGGACCACGCACCCCATCTTATCATCTGCCTTTGTCATTTATCCGTCCTCTTGTTAAAACGAACGCACTTTTGATCAAACTAAGATTCCGTTCAGCAAGCTGTGACCTCTGACGACCACACTCGACTTCAACTCTCTCTCTGGTGCTGACTGTCCCATTGCAAAACATCATCTGGCTCTTGGCTGGTCTCTCAATTTGTGGCCAGCCAGATTAGTCTGACCTCTTCAAAAGCAAACATCAATGAGACACGCTTCCCACCTCTGATCGTCATCATAAAGACCGAACGGAAACCCCTTCCCGCTTCTCAGCTGTCCACGCAAGATGGCGCCCGCCCTCGCGTCCTACGCGCGCTCCCTCCTCACATCTGCCCTCAGCCGCCGTGCAGACGATGACGCCCTCTCCCTGGGACCTCGCAAGGTCCACAACCTCCTCGTCGCGCGGGACACCTCCACCGCCGCCAGGCCCGATCCAGAGTCCGGCATCGTGCACCCTGGCGACATCAACAACAAGTTCATCTTCGTGCTCTTCGGGCTGATCGGCGTCGCGTTCGTCGCCGTCGGTATCTGGTTCTTCTTCTGGGCCCGCAACGGCGGCTTCTACTTCAAGGAGGATGACTGGGATGACTACAAGTCCACCGTGCTGCGCCGCAAGGGCCCCAACGGGACCACCCTCAGCGGCGCGACCACCGAGACCGATCTGGGCGGCGGCAGCGTCTACAAGGACATCTACGACAACGACGACGACAACCGCACCGAGGTCACCGGCACCACCCTAACGGGGATCACCGGCGGCGTCTCCGACATTGCCGGACGCGAGAAGCGCCGCCAGAAGCGCGTCCAGAGGGAGCGCGAGAAGGAGCGCCGCCGCGAGGAGAAGCGCCGCGAGAGGGATGAGAAGAAGAGGCACCGCAGCAGGGACGGCAAGCGCAAGGTCGGGGACGACGGCGGCGTCGTGGACGAGGAGGCCGAGGCCGAGGCAGAGCAGTATCTGCGGAACTACCGCCATGAGCGGCCCGCCCGCGTCGGCGGCATCAACAGGGAAAGCGACGCCAGCACTTGGGACGGCTCCACGAACCCCACCGAGAGCAGCAGGGGCGGCTACAGCGAGAGCGGCGTCACCGAGGAGCTGATGGCCAACCAGGAGCCCACCCCGACCAGCTCGCCCACCAAGAAGAAGACCCCCGGCGGCGGCATCAGGAAGGTCTACTCGACCGCCGACAAGCGCGACATGCGCGAGACGGAGCGCATCCGCGCCGAGGCCCGCAAGCTGCAGGAGAAGGGCCGCGCCGCCGCCGGCTCGAGCTCGGGCGGCAGCGGTGGCGGTGCGCTCCGCAGGACCTTCTCGTGGCAGCGCGACAACACCGTCACCGAGGACACCGCCATGATGGCCGCGCCCCCGAGCTACACCGCCAGCGAGGTCGAGTCGCGCATCCCCGGCAGCTGGGCCGAGAGCGACGCCGGCAGCGAGGTGGGCACCAAGGTCTACCAGCACTACATCCCCGGCCTGTCGTCTGCGGGTTCGTCTGCTGGCGGCACAGACGTGAGGGATTATGCCGAGGAGAGGAGGAAGAGCAGGCGGAGCGGTGGGTACAGGCGGGACAGGTGAGCTGTCCTGAAGCAAACGAAAGGGGGGGTTTTTTTTCTTTTTGTTGGTTTTTTATGAGGGCAACGATAATGGAACGACAACGGGGCTGGTTATGGTCTTTGGAGGGGCTTTGCTTTGGAAGATTGGGTTCTTCTTCCATTTGTTCGATCCATCCACGATATCCCATCATCACATTCTTCACTTGGGACATGGGTCAGTTCATGGCGTTGGTCATCAGCGACAGCCTCGCGGGAGGTTAGCATTGTCGATAGCATGTACATAAAAAAACATTTCGAGGGTATATTCGGTTCCTTGAGATGTCTCTTTCTTCTCGTGCTATGGTGAGCGGTGGTGTAGAGAATAATGAGTCTTGAGGTCTGGCTTGACTGGGAGAGCCTTTGCAGCCATGGCAGTGTGCTATTCTCAGGAAAGTATCTTTTTTTTTGGTGGTTTTTTTTTTTTTTTTTTTTTTTTTTTTTTTTTTTTTTCTTCATCCCTCCCCCCTCAGGGCAGAGGATCCGTTCAGTGGGACTATGAGGCCTTCAGATACCCTCTCCATGGGCTCATTGTTCTCTAATGAATTCTTGCCGTGGGGCCCTTGCGCTCACTTTTCGAGCAGGAATATCTGCTCGATCTCAGTCCGTGATATGTTCTTATTGGCATTGGGTCTTTTATTCTTGGACATCTGTCCTGAAATGAAAATCGAACCGTGGGCAAAACAAGAATAGACCTGCTTTACAAGTATTGACAAGATTCAAGCCTGTAATAGTTCAGTCTCCATTCTTCAGATCAGCGCAAGAAGCAGAGAGAGGGAGCCTAGGCCTACCCCAGCCGTTGCATCAAGACCCACCGCCTACTTGTACAGTATCAGGGTATGTACAGTAGCTGAGTTACTAAATAGGGGGGGGGGGGTCTCCAGGGTCAAGCCACCCAAAAGGCCCCTCCCCCAGCCTAGCCCAGCCCCCTAGACGCCGAGAACACTTACCCCGGATTGGCGTAAGGACTGCCCCTGTGGCATGCATGTCCAGCGGGACTGCTTGCCTGCATTGCTGGCAACTTTAGTGCTCCTCCTCCAAGCTACCTTGGAGACTTTTATTCCCAATCATCAACTTTATCTTTCCTCCGCCCCCCCCCCCCTTGACAGCTCAACACCTTGTGCTGCTGCTGCTGCGGTTACTATAGAGCCCCAGCCCACGAAACCAGATCTTCCAACTTTTTTCTCCTTCGCCTCGGTCTCATTAAAAAAAAAAATACCCAAAAAGAAAGAAACCCCCCCCCCCCCCCCCCCCCCCCCCACCAACACCCCCCCCCCCAGCCCCCCACCGAAAAACACAAAACAAAGGGGAAGGGGGGATGTTGCAAGGGGGGGGGCGGGGAAAAAACAGGAAG